>SNQJ01S0016618.1:166699-183893 GCA_010110895.2 Picea sitchensis
TCATGGCAGTCTTTCAGCTCAAGGGGAGTTATATTCTATGGTGGAAGATGATCCTACCTCAACTAAACATGGTTGTCGAAGACGTGTCATGGGGATTGTTTGAGGAAAGGTTTCGAGAGAGGTATTTGTAATGGGAGTTCATTGAGCGTCAGCTTAATGATTTCAATGACTTACGATAGAGTGGTCATACGATGCCATAGTATGATGCCAGATTCATGGAGCTACTTAGATATGCCCCACATCTGAACACAGAAAATTTAAAGGTCAACAATTTTTTGTTTGGCCTCAGCTCCAACCTTCAAGCAAAAGTGAGGAGACTAATGCCTCAAATGTTACACGATGTAGTTCAAAAGGTCCTCATAGCGAAGGAAGAACTGAACAATAGGGAACATATTTTTTATTATAGTATTAACTTGGGAAATTTTGTTTTAAAGGTATATGATAAAATGATATAAAGGTTAAGTATCACATCATGCAATTTTAGCCAATACAAACCAGTCATTATATCATATGATCCTAATATCATGACATAACTGTGAAATAAATGGTTAAGTTTGACAGATAATTTGGGGAAGAATAAGATGATTGAAGAAATAAAACAGGTAGTGACCTTGAGATTTATATGATTCCCTATAGCTACAGAATATTATGCATGATGGATGCTAGCGATATGCAATCTTAGAGATGAACAAAAGGACGAGAAAAAGGGATTAGAAAAAATTCTTGTAGTGAAAGAGTTTGCAGACGTGATTCCAGAAGAGTTACTAGGTTGACTTCCCAAAGGAGATTTGGAGTTTACGATATAATTGAATCCTAGAACTGAACCAACAGTGAGGATGCCATATCAGATGTCAACATCTGAGTTACAGAAGTTGAAAATGTAATTGAAAGAATTTTTGGACTTATGACTTATAGTCCAAGTGTGTCACCTTGGGGTGCGCCAGTTATTTTCATAAGAAATAATGATAGATCATGGAGGTTTTGTATTGACTACCATCAATTAAACAAAGCGACTATCAAGAACCAATATTCATTGCCAAGAATAGACGATTTGTTTGATCAGATGAAAGGAGTGATGGTGTTTGCAAAGATTGAATTGAGATCATGATATCACCATTTACGAATTAAAGAGGAAGATATCCCTAAGACTGCATTTAAGATGAGATTCAGACACTATGAATTTATTGTTTTACCGTTTGGACTGACAAATGCCCCAGAGGTATTCGTCAGCTTGATGAATGGTGTGTTTCGTGTATACTTAGATAAATGTGTCCAAGTATTTATTGATCACATACTGATTTATTCTTAGACGAAAAAAGAACATGACAAACTTTTAATATTGGTACTACAGTGTTTAAAAGAAAAAAAATTATACGGGAAACTGTCAAAATGTTCTTTTACCAATCAAAGATTCATTACTTCGAACATATCATATCTGGTGAAGGTATCGTTGTGGATCCAGCGAAAGTAGAGGCTATCATGGAATGGCCTGCACCGAAAAATGTACAAAAAGTATGCAGCTTTATGGGTTTAGCGGGATATTATGGATGGTTCGTTGAAGGTTTTTCGAAGATAGAAAATCTGATCATAGAATTGCAGAAGAAAAAGAAGAAGTTTGTATGGACTGAGAAATGCACTGAAGCATTTCAAGGGCTCAAGGAGTTATTGACGATAACGTCGATACTGAAATTCCCCGACATGGACAAGGAATTATTGGAATGCACAGACGCATCCAAGGGAGGTTTAGGCGGCATTTTGATGCAAGACGGTCGAGTGATCACTTACATTTTAAGGATATCAAGAAGGCATGAGGAGAACTACGCAACACATGATTTGGAGTTATTGGCAATTGTATATACCTTAAGATTTTGGAGAAACTATCTGACGTAAATTCGAATTAAAGCTCGATCACTGTGGATTGCAACATATATTTACGGAGAGTGAATTGAATGCACGACAAGGGCATTGGTCCGAATTACTTAGAGAATATGATTTTGAGATTACTTACATTAAATGAATAGTAAATAGAATAGCATATGCGTTGAGTCACGTAATTTAAAAATAAATTTGAGTCAATGAATCTAGGTGGCCTAGAAAATAATAAATTGATTTGACATTGTGAGAATTAAAATAATTAATTAATGAGTAATTTTATTAATTATAAATCTCCATAAAAGTCTAAACTTATTCTAAAACAAAGCCTAAGTCTAAGTTTAGTTAGGGGACTAAAATAAAATGTTAAATAAAATAAAATATTAGGGATAAATCAATCTAGATAAAGAGTGAGATAAATCTAAAGATTTGATATAATGCACATGTGTGTAAGAAAATACAAAAATGGAATTTTAAAATAAGAAAGGATAAAGCATGAGAGAATAGGTGAACACATAGAATGGTATCTAGAGTTTATCTACCATTAGTCTAATTAGAAGAAGACTCTTATTTTAACTCTTACTCAGATTTACTAAGGAGTCAGCCATTAAATGAGAATCTAGAAAATAAAAAAACAACTAGGAGCAATTTAAGGAACACATTTTGTAAATGTGAGAGAAATGGACTTTTAATTAAAATAAAATATGTAATTACTTGTACAACAGAACCGAACGAACAGAACTGCAGCTTTTGAATGTTGCTCCCTCTTGCGCTGCAAATTCCAAAATAAGCCGTGGCGGTCCTACCCCTTCATCAACGGATTCTTTTAACTGTCACTGTTTTTGTTGGACAACGCCTCAAGTCGTGATCTTGATCCCTTTATTCTCTTTTGTTATGTGAATGTCGGCCAAGCGGATCGTTTCAGTCCGGTTGTGCCCGCATTTAACGCCCACATATTTTGTTACTTTTTTTCTCTATTTTCTTGTACTTGCAGCTAATGCAGTTATTAAAGTTCCCTGTCACAATCCATGCACCCGTCTCTTTCAAATCGTTTATATATACCCCGCCTTCGATACGCGTCTCCCAAGGAAAGGAAACGAGCCCTGCCGCTTGCATTCTGTCGAGTCTATTGTGTTTTGTACGCAGCACAGTCCTATCAATACTCAACTCACCCGCCATTACCTGCAGGTTTCGGAGACAGACGAAGGAATGAGTCATCTCCAAGTTTCTTGCAATGCCGTTTCATTCCCTGTAGATGTTGCAGTTCTAGAAGATGCTTGCTCCGCTCGCTCGGATATAATGGTCTCCCACGCCATGAAAACTCTGGAAGAAGAATTCAGTTCCTGCTCCGACTCATCCGAAAATGAACGGAAAGAAAGCATAATTACATCCTTCGGAATAAACGATGACACTGGTTCTTGGAATGTGGAATTTAAAGATGGGAGCGATCAATATAATTCAAAGAACTGTTGTAGCATTGACATAGAGATTCAGTATCTTCTCAGTGCCATCGATGAGGAGCAAGAGCAAGGATTTCTTCTTCCCAGTTGGCAGCCCGAACTTGGAAACGAGCGCTTCCTATCAGGCAATACAGTTGATGAATTTTTGTCTAGTGAAACAGAGGCTACAAAGCTTTTGGAGCTGTGCACGTCGGATTGCTGGTTTGGTACAGAAGTAGGAGGCATTGATGAGTTCACAGATGAAGATGAACGCTGGTCGGCTGAGTATCTCAACGGTGATTTTTTAACCGACAGCTGCGATGACACAGAAATCTCTGGTTAGAAACTAGGCATAGAACATAAAATAATGTAGCGTTAAAATTTTGTATCATTCGGGAAGCTTTTACAGTGTTTAAATTATATAGATGTGGAAACTTTAAACGAGGATTTTCTCACAAATCTGGACATTGTATTTTCTCTGTAACGTGTGTAAGCTTCATACGAAGAGTCATTAATAAGAGTGTTGTTCTAAATATCGTAAATTTAATAATTAAAATAATGATTTATTTTTTCACCCTTCAATTTTTAATTTAATTGAATATATAATTATGCCGTACACCTATTGATAATGGGCATATTTAATAGGTTTTTAGTTCTTCTTAATAAAAATCACTGTGTTCACTAACTTATTGCCAAGTCTACCAGATTAAAAAATATTAAAATATTCGCACAAATATTAAGGCGTTTCATATTTATGTAGGCTGACTTTTGGTGACCATGTTTCTGTGCTGGCATCATCAGCGGTCGCTAGTCGTTTGTGCATACTTGCGTTTTTGCCGCTTTCAGCGTTCACCAGCCGCGAGGCTGTGCTAGTTATATTTTCTCTTTGGTTAATTTATTAACTATATATATATTTTTTTTAAGAACGACAGTGTAAGCTATGTTTTGCTTATAATCGAAATCTTGTTGACAGATGCGCTCTCAACCTCAACATGAATTATGTGCCAGCATACTAATTGTTAGACACATGACACATGATACTTGATAAGCCTGCCTTTTCTTACAGGACCTCTTGACTTTACCTAGCAACCCCACTATTTTTAAGGTTGAGCACTTATTAAATGTTATCTTTCGTTGAAGTCTTCTGAATCTTCTGCAACATCAGGGAAGATGAAACCGTGCACTTGTTCATGCACTTCCTCTTCATGGTAATCATATACATGGGATTCTATTGCTTTTCCAAGAGAGATCTATGGCCACTTTGCTTATAAATCTTGGCCGGCCACACTTTGCAGGTATGCTTACTTTAGGCCATAATTGAGTATTTTGTTGGAATTATTTTAAATGATAAAAGAAATTGGTTGAAATTTCCCTGTAATGATTGTGGGATTTTGTATTTTTTAATAATTGCATTCATTGTCACATGTGGTTCTTAATCACCCAACGAACAATCTAGGTTCATGCAAATTTCAAAGTTCAAAATGAATCACTCTTCATATGCACAAAGTACACCTATTTAAGAAAAAAATACAAAATTCAAGGACCAGTTAACATGATATTCTTTAAAAATAACTCGGAGAAAAAAATTCACTGATATTGTTTAAAACAACTCACAGAAAACAAAATAATAGTCGATTACATAATATCTTATCAAGGAGTGAATGATATGTGGCATCGTTAGGGATAGATGATAAGAAGGAATTTTCTATAAGATAAGTAACACTTTTAAGCAAGTGAAAGAATGAAAAATGCTTTATAAAAAATAAAAATAAATAAAAGACAAGAAAATAAAGAGGTTTTGAATAGAACTAGTAATCATTCTGATATCCTTTGTGAGACGTTGAATAACATCAATGAAGGGAATCATAAAACAAAATTCGTAACCCCTTGGCCATAGTTTTTTATCAAATTAAACTGCAAAGTTTATGATCAAATTAATTAAGGTAGTGTCATGTGAAATATGACATACAGCAAGATTTTTTGATGTCTTGATATGCATTACCTTGTTGTTGAAACAAGGTCTTATTTGGTCACTCCAAAAAAAAATATAGATAAATGGAATCATTAAACTAAAACGAAAAACCTTGTCAAAATTAATTGTTTTAATCATAATACACTGCAATATGGATTTGTTTGAAAACATACCAAATATTTTCTGAATTTTTTTAGAATAAAAAGACTTGGTTGTTTTTCTAACACCTTATAGTAACATCAATTCCATGTGTCATTGACAGATCTTTGTTTTCCCCTAAAGGGTGTAAACTGCTAAGTAAATTTTCCAAATAATTAAACATTACAATAGTTGTTTGCCAAACTTCTAAAGGTCGTGGGAGCATATTTATCCCATGTTTGTACACTGACATTTCCTTATCCTTAGGTTATGTAACCAAGGCACCATGCATCATTTAAAATGAAGCAATGTTTAATTATTAAGAATAATTATGGTTAACCAAGACTCTATAACATTAAAAACTACTTCTTTTATTGCCACATAGCAAATTATAGTACTATTAAAATCTCAAACAAAAATTGGCATGAAAACATTAAAACTTTACACTACAATCTACTAGAAGAGTACATTTACCAAACCCAGAAGGAACCATGATGCCCATAATATAGTCATCCTCAGCATACCCTTTCGAGCCTTGGATAACTCTATGTGTCTCTCATTTAGCATTGGTAACAGTGACAATCAAGTACATCCATGTCAACCACACATACAGGTCCCTGATCTGCGTAGTTTTGGTGGTATTTTTCTAGAGAGCTTGGTTGAAAGGACTCAAGCCATTCAACATATTGTTCTTGGTCGCTTCAACCTCTAGCATATTGTGTCCAATGTTAGGACCCTATAAATTATAGGGAAATCAGTATTCTGACCGATATCTTTTTCAAGCATAATGCAGATTTCTCGTGACGCATTGTGAAAATGAAAATTTGACAAAAATCTCTCAGCGCCTCTCCTCGGGATGTCATAAATAAATGATCTTCATGTGTTGTGGATATTTTCGTCACTTGTCTCTCAGGTTTACTATACTTTCTCATAGTGGTGATTAGGTAAAAGTGTTTAAAATCTCAGTTTACTTAACCAAATTATTGGCGTTATATTTGATGTCAAAGTATTGTAAGTTCTTGGGGCTTATGTTCCTTGGGTTTATTCTTATTATGGAAAAAAATAGGCTCTTGGGCCTATTATAGAGACATGGCCAATATTTAAATATATATCTTTTGGAAATTATTGGCATTATATTTGATGTCAAAGTCTTGTAAGTTTTTGGAGATTATGTTCCTCGGGTTTATTCCTATTATGGAAAAAAATAGGCTCTTGGACCTATTATAGAGACATGGCCAATATTTAAATATAGATCTTTTGGAAATTATTGGCGTTATATTTGATGTCAAAGTCTTGTAAGTTCTTGGGGCTAATTATTGGCGTTATATTTGATGTCAAAGTCTTGTAAGTTCTTGGGGCTTATGTTCCTCGGGTTTATTCTTATTATGGCAAAAAATAGGCTCTTGGGCCTATTATAGAGACATGGCCAATATTTAAATATATATCTTTTGGAAATTATTAGCATTATATTTGATGTCAAAGTCTTCTAAGTTTTTGGAGATTATGTTCCTCGGGTTTATTCCTATTATGGCAAAAAATAGGCTCTTTGACCTATTATAGAGACATGGCCAATATTTAAATATAGATCTTTTGGAAATTATTGGCGTTATATTTGATGTCAAAGTCTTGTAAGTTCTTGGGGATTGTGTTCCTCGGGTTTATTCTTATTATGGAAAAAGGCATTATATTTGATGTCAAAGTCTTGTAATTTTTTAGTTGATGTCAAAGTCTTGTAAGTTTTTGGAGATTTTATTCCTCGGGTTTATTCCTATTATGGCAAAAAATTGGCTCTTGGACCTATTATAGAGACATGGCCAATATTTAAATATAGATCTTTTGGAAATTATTGGYGTTATATTTGATKTCAAAGTCTTGTAAGTTCTTGGGGATTGTGTTCCTCGGGTTTATTCTTATTATGGAAAAATATAGGCCAACCTCCAAGTACTCAACATCGAGAGAAAACACCTGCATCAACAACAACACAAGATAAAACACACAATACACAAGCCCAACACCAAGCTCCAATGCCTAGCCTCGAGCTCAATTCATTGAAACACAATGCAAGCATCGACACTTATAAGCACTTAAATGTGTTATCTCCTTGTCAATGTGGGATATTGTCCACATACTTTAAAAAAGTATATATAAAGCGCATGCCAGATGAAGACCTAATTTCCACCATGAATTCCTCGTGGGACATCTGGAAATCTCATGTTTCAGTACAAAATTGAATGCAGGTTCTCCTTCCACATCCATCGCTCAAACATTTTGGCAGTTGTTGAAACAAATTATTAGGTGTCGAGACATAAATCCATATGTTGGAGCATTACGACAGGCATTACAAAGAACCCTCGAATTTGGGTAAAGGATAACAGAGATAGTTGGATCTGGCATGGGTCATGGCAAAGAAGGTGAAAATGACACTAGCATCAAATTTGATGAATATTTGAAACAAAACCTAGGGTGGCAATACAGGGAGTGCATGCGTTATGATGCAGCTCACAAGTTTGTTGCTGAATGAAAACCGAGTTGGGATCACATGCATGAATTTTTATTTGAAATTGATCCAATCAGGGATCTAGAAAGGAAGCTCGAAAGGAACATGCTTCTTACTGGGTAGAAGCAACTAGTAGAACGTTTTCTAGATACAACATAATGCATATGAGTTGTCTTAGAGCTAGAAAAGATCAAATAGGAGATGGAGATCTTTGTGCGGTACTCGGTCTTACCTGTATGGATGAACCAAGGTCTCCTTTTATGGATATTGATTCTCCTCCAGGTCCAATAAATGAGCAACCTTATGTTCAAAATGCTTATCCACTAGAAAATGGAAAGCCTGGCACATTTCCAGAAAAAACATCGTGCACAAATTGCTTGAGTGTCATGTCTGCACAAATTTTATCTATCCACCAATTCATCAATGTCCTAATGGGCATTATCGGTGCTCCAATTGTAAGTCAAAAGTGCATAACAAATTCCCTACATGCAGACAGGCGCTTGAAAATATAAGGTTCCTAGCATTGGAAAAGGTTGCAGTCACTTTGGATCTGCCTTGCAATTATCGTAATCTTGGTTGTCTGGATATTTTCCCATACTATAGAAAGCTTAAACACGAGGCCCAATGTACTTTCAAGCCATACAATTTCCCTTGTGCAGGTTCTGAATGTCCTATCACAGGGGATCTTTAGACACTTCTGGCACATCTAAAGGATGATCACAAAGTTGACATGCACATTGGTAGCACGTTCAACCACTGTTATGTGAAAGCTAATCCACATGAAGTTGAGAATGCAACCTGGATGCGGACAATTTTCCACTGTTTTGGAGCTTATTTTTGTCTTCATTTTGAGGCATTTCAGTTAGGCAAGTCACCAATATTTATGGCCTTCTTTCCCTTTATGGGAGATGATAATGAAGCCAAGAATTTCATCTATAGTCTTGAAGTAAGGGAAAATAGTAGGAAGCTAATATGGAAAGGAGTTCCTAGGAGCATTTGGGACAGCCATTGTAAAGTTTGTGACATCTATGATGGGTTAATCATACCAAGAAACATGGCAATCAGATCACGAGTGGCAATTGAAGGTAGATTTTAAAGAGATTTGTTGACAACAAAGAATGATGAGTCAATTTATTTATAGATTTTGTGGCAAAAAAACAAGGATAAGATTTATCTTCCCAAAGTGCTTCAAACTTCACAACAATCCTGAGAGAAGCTATAAGAAAATTCATTGTGATAGACATAATATCTTCACCCAGATGGCAGCTCAGACTACAACAGTTTGATCCACATCTTGAGGTAACAGTTACAAAAGTGGCATAGTTTTCCTACATTTCAGGCAGTGGTTAGAGCATAGATTCTCCAACTGGAAGCAAATTCTAACAACCTCTAGCATTTGAGGTGTTCAAGTGGAATTTCTAGATTTCAAATCATTTTTTGTTAAGTCGGTTCCTAGGAAGTAGGTAATTTAGTGGTTACATGTATCCTTCTATATAACTGATTTCTATTATTAGAAACAGGAATTAGAGCTCGAGTTTTTTGAAGGCTGAGGTAATTTTCTTCTATAGATGCACATGTAAAAGATGAAGGAGGGGTTGGACCCTGTTGGATGGAAAAATCATGTTAGGTCCTCCTGGACATGACTGTACATTTGGATGTTAATTATACACAGGGATGTTATCAAATAAATTACAACAATACAGTGTCATATGACAAGATTATTGTGTCAAATCCCCTAATGAATTTTTTCTCTGTAATTTTGTCTCCCTCTGTAACACCATCTTGTATTCTGCAATCTTAATTATTCTAAGAAGTAATAGGGCATAACTTGTTGAGATATACACTCTATCACTTGGCTTAGAATAGTTTCTCTATTTTTTCTACTGAAAGTTGATGTCAAAATTATTGATTCCTCTGTATTTAATTTGACTTCTTTAAACCTTTTTCTCCTCTACCATACCTCAAGCCTATGAAGATCCAATGATTTTCCTAACTTTTCCTGCATTAATGTCCTATCAAATCTGTCTTATTTGATGATAGATATGACTCCATTGTCCAATGGCCTCATATCTCATGTTCCAACCAAAACATTTAAAAACCAAACCCAAATCTATCATAACTAGCCTAATATCCTATTCCAAACCAAGCTAGATCAGACAGAGAGATCCCTCTCTGAGTCTTGGATGGCTAGATCCAGAACTCCAAGTGGTTTGATGTTACCTCTATGACTGCCTCCACAACCTTGGGCAAATTACAGAGTGTTAACATAGTGGCAACCATACTGGGGAACTGACCAAACTTTTCATCCTACGATTTCTTTTCCCTAGATAAAGAAAACTTTACTTTTGAAAAAATCATAAATTCTAACTTACAAAGAGATAAATGTTCAGAGGTCGTTGAATTTTGTATATATCAGTTTATATTTCTTAAAATTTAAAGTTCTAGCTCCTAAAAGAATTCATACTAGATCTCACCCTGACCCAAAACTTGCAATAGCAGTAGACGATCCAGAAAAGTTACTCAGAAAGAAGAACATTGTAGAAGGTTCTAGGAGTCACAGTCCCCTTCATAGGTCCACTTCTCTCCCAGAGAAGCTTGTCGCTATCCAGGATCTTGAGTTTGACATATCCTTTAAGCAAAGTCTGCTCAGAACCAAATCTAGCAGCTTTGTAAGTGAAACGATCCTAGATCAAACCATCTTACAACCCAGGACCCCTAAAATACTTTCTCCCAAAGTAGAATTTGATCAACGTTTTCTTCAAGAATTCAAAAAGTCAGAATATTTAGTAGCAAATCTTGATCAAGCTTTGTACAAAGCTCACTTTGAACAGTTAGTAGAAATTTATGCCCTAACTATTGTTGCAGCTTCCATCAAAAATCAAATAGTCCACTCTACATCTCCCAGACCTACCTCTTCTACTTCTTCTGTCACTTCTCCTCTAATCACAAAATTTGTTGTTCAGTGTCCTCCACCAATCATGGAAGCAAGATATGATCCCTTGGTGTTGGCCTCTCCCTTGCATGCCATGCCCCAAAAATATCAAACCAGACTTCCTCAGTTTTATGGTACTAGATCGCTTAATACACAACAACATGTTGATACGATGAATGATTATTTTGATTTGCAGGAAGTCGATGAGGCATATGTCCAGATGAGAAATTTTTGACAGAGTTTAACCAGAGAAGTCAAAAAAGGGTTTAAAGCTTTACGCCCTGCTACCATAGTTGACATTATTTCTTTTCAACGGAGTTTTCTCGACAGATGGGAGGTAAAAAAAAACCTTCTCCAGATTTTATCAGAATATGAGAATATCAAAAGGAATCAAGGGGAAACAGTGCAGGATTATTGCATTCGTTTCAACAATCTTTATAACGCAATTCCAGTTGATATCAAGCCTCCCCAAGGTTTCRCTTTAATCAAGTTCCCTGATGGATTTGATGTTGATATGTCATACCAACTAAGGGAAAGGAATTATGTCACCCTAGAAGACATGCATAAAAGTGTAGTGAGTGTGGAAGCAAATCTATTATCCAAAAGAGCCAAGAAAAGAACAGAGAGAAGGGTTACAGTCAAAGAAGATCCTTTCGCGTCTTCTTCAGGTGCTAAACTAGATCCATAGTCAGAACTATGGAGATAATGATCGAAAGGATAACCATCGCTGACAGAAACCCACCCAGGGAAAATCAGCATGTTCCTCAGATCAAAAATACAAACTTCAAAAGGAATCCCCCAAATCAGACAGAGGGAACCCAGAGACCAAAGGGAGCAAAGAGGGCATGATCCAAAGATTAGACCACCTCTTCAGGAAAATCACGTTGATGATGGGGAGGAGATGATCGAAGAGTTGGATGATATTCACATCAACCTCATGGGTGTCCATGACAATGACTCCATTTTTCTCACTCAGGAAGAACAAGAGTTGTTTTTACTTTCACAGACAGAGGTAAATGAGGAAGAAGAGGAAACAGAACAACAGGCCTTTGAAAATGCTATAATGGAGGTCCACAGACAATATAACTTGAGAAGAAAAAAGACTAATGACAATCCTACAAAGAAGGTTCTTGAAACGAAAAAGGCTGCTGAAACGAAGAAGGCTACTGAAACAAAGAAAGCGACTAAGGCCAAGAAAACCTATGGTACTCTTCCCAAGAAAGTGCCCGAGAAAAATATTTATGAATCTTCTGCAAAAATAAATCTTGAAAATTCATAGAGATCAGATCAAACCGAGGTTGCATCAACCAATCAACCAAGTATTTATGCACAGAGAATTGTAACTGATAAACCGAAAGTGTAGAGCCAAAGCAGAACTTCCACTACTTTCATCTTGGAAGGGGAATTAGCCAAATTGAAGATTCCTATTCCCCTATCTGAATTAATGAGAAAAAATGCTTACAGATCAAAGGTGATCAAGGCATTGAGCATTGAGCCAAAAATAGGCACAAAAGCATTAAACATCGAGCCAGTGGTATGCACAAATACTGTGAATGTTGCTGATGACCAACCTGATTTGTTTTTTGGTCCTGGGGTGGATGGACAAATTGATACTGGTTCTATTCCCCCATTTTACATTAGCTTGAATATCCATGACAAGACATTAAATAACGATATGCTTGATTCCAACGCTTCTCGCAATCTGATGCCCAAAGTTGTTATGGAGAAGTTGGGGCTTGATGTCACCAGACCCTACAAGGATTCATATTCTTTTGAATCTATCAAAGTCAAATGTATAGGGCTAATTAAATATTTGTGCATCACCTTGGCTCAAATCCTAGCAAAAAGCATGGTGATGAATATTTTGGTTGCAGACATTCTCGTGAAATATGGTATATTGATATCTAGATCTTGGGGAGCTAAGTTGAAGGGAACTTTGCAGTTAGATATGTCTTATTCTACCATCTCGGTATTTGTACAACAGAGAAGACTGTACAGAGAGATTCTGATGAAGTATATGGTCATCAGTCAGTGAAAACCACACAACTACCCATTATACTATGTCCACTCTGATATGGATTCATTCATATTGTACAATCATGGTGACTTGGATAATCAAATTTCACAGTTGGAAGATGTTGCACCTGACCTGCAAGAAGATCAAGAAATCACTGAGGAAAGTAAAATTGTGACAGCAGAAAGTGATGAAACACCAGAACCTCTCTGGTGTATGGATTTTGATGGAGCTGTGAGAAAAGAGGGATCTGGAGCAAGACTGTGGATACATAATCATAAAGCCAGGTATTACGAAAGTCACTCCTACAAATTAAATTTTCATTGCACTAATAACATAGCTGAGTATGAAGCATTGATGCTCGGTCTAAAGTTGTTGAAGAAACATGGTGCCAAAAGGATTATGGTAAGAGGTGACTATGAACTGGTTGTCAAACAAATTAAAGGTCAGATATTCTGCAAAACATCCTAGACTCAGGGATTATAAAAATGTTGTTTTAGATTTTCTACAATGTTTCACTGAAGTTGACTTGCAGGTAATGCCCAGAGGCCAGAACATACTGGCAGATGGATTGGATACTTCCGAAGCCACATTAAAAATACCTTTCAAACCAAATCGTCAATACACAGTAGAGATGAAGAGCAAACCGACTGTTCCAGATAACATCAGGTACTAGAAGGTATTTGTCAATGATGAACAAATTGATGATTTCTTGTAGTCTAAGAAAGATTTTGAGTGTAAAAATATTGATTTGGATAACGATGATGATAGTGTAGATAAATTAGACTTGGAAAATCATAATGTAAATAAATCAGATTTAGAGAATGTTAGTGTAAATAAAGTAGATTCAGATGAAATAAATGAAAAAGATGAAGAATTAGACATTTCACAATTGAAGAATAACATTTTACCTAGGGGGTTACTTCCTTTAGAAGACCTTTTTGATTTAAACAATGTAGAAAAAAATCCAAAGATAGAACCCGGTGGCAGAGAAGTCGAGGAATGTATATAGGAACAGAAGAAAAACCCAAAATGATTAAACTATCTAAATCTTTACCTCCAGAGCAAAAGCAAAAATATATCAATCTTTGCAAATAATTTGTATATGTCTTTGCCTGGAGCTATAAGGATTTAAAATCTTATGACACCAGTATCATACAACATAAAATCCCAATAAAAGAAGAACACAAACCTTTCAGACAGAAACTTAGGAGAATCAATCCAAAGTTACTGCCCCTTATAGGAAAAGAGATTAAAAAGATGTATGATTCAAAAATAATAGTACCTCTAATATTTTCAAAATGGGTTTCTAATCGGGTTCCTACCAGAAAGAAGATTGGTGAAATCAGGCTTTGCAGTGATTTTAGAAACCTAAACAAGGTTTCCCTCAAAGACAACTATCCTTTGCCTAAAATGAATCACATCTTACAAAAGGTAGTTGGGGCCATTAGGATCTCTTTACTAGATGGTTTTCCAGGCTATAATCAATTCCTTGTCCACCCAAATGACCAGGAAAAAACAACTTTCACCACACCCTGCGGAACTTTCATGTATGTGAAAGTGCCCTTTGGTTTGATGAATGTCGGGGCCACTTTCCAAAGAGAAATGGATATTGCCTTTGTGGATGAGATTGGTAGGTTTATATTCATATATTTGAATGATGTTACTGTCTTCTCCAAATCATATGAGGAACATTTAAAACATCTCAGACGAGTGTTTGAGAAGTGCAGAAAGTTTGGGATTACATTGAATCCCACGAAAAAATCTTTTTGGTTTGGAAGAAGGCACTTATTAACAGACCATGTATCAAATCAAAAGTCTAATTCATTGGCACTTATTGACAAACCATGCATCAAATCTGCAGTTCTTTCCTCTAAGACTACACTTTCAGAAACTCTGTTTTTGCTGCAAGTTGAAATTAAATTAAATTATCATAAATTTTAATAGTGGATCATGGGCGGGATCAAGGTCTGTATCAGGGGTCAGATCCATGGCTGGATTAGGGGTCGGATCCAGGTCCGAACTAAGTGTTGGATGGAGGGCCAAATTGAGGTCTAGAACGAATTTCAAAATTTTCTGCACAACAAATTAGGGGCTAGTTTAAATTTTGAAACTCCTCGCTTTCCTTACTATGGATATGTGATTTAGCCTCTGAATATTATTTATTTATGCTCAATTAACATTTTTCTTCCTAAATTTTTAAACAGATTTACAAGTTAGCATGTGAGTGCTTATTTATGGTTTAATAAGACTTTGATTTTCTTAATTCTTAAATGGATTGTAAATTAGTGTTGATTTCTTTATATGTTGTTAAAATACTTGGGTCTCTCTTTATTCTCTTAAATGGATACGTAGGGTAGTCGACTTCAATCATTTAATTATTACGGTTAGTCTTCCCTTAACTCCTTTAATGAATTTTTAAGATAACAATTGCATTCTTATATATGGTTGAAATAATATTTGGTCTTCTTTAATACGTTTGAATGGGATTTTAAGTTGACATTAGATTCTTATATTATTGTTGGGTCTTCCTTTAGTTCTTTAATTGGGTTTATAATTCAACATTAGGTTCTTTATTTTTATTGTTTAAACAAAWCTTGATCTTTTTTAATTATCCTTATATATGGATATGCAAGATAACATATAATTTATCTTATCCAATTTTTAATTATGGGTTTGAACTTCTTATAGTTTCTTGCAATGGAAATGTAAGGTAGTCTTGGAATATTTCTATATTTCTTGTTATGATTGAACCTCTTAGTTCTTTTAAATAGATATTCAAGCAGTATACTTCTTATTAATTTTTATTTATGATTGGTTTTTATTATTTTTATAAATTGGATACATAATGCAAAGTATCATTTAAATTTAATGTATTGCTTAAGAAGATTGATCTTCTTTTGGCTTTTTGCAAATGAATATATAATTTTCTCCTTTAAATTCCTAATATATTTTAGAAGATATTCCTTAATATGAAGATGCATAGTTGAGCTACATGACACTAATATTTTACTTATGCTCCTTGGGTTATTATTCTTTATGTAAAAGCCTCTTACTCATTTAGGCTCAATTGTTTCTTGAAATATTTATTAGGTAGAGTAGATTTTTATTTGCACTATGATGAATTGATGATTAAGTATGATGATAATTCTAGTCTTGAGTAGTGGTGTGTGATTGAATTAATGAGATTTAGATACTTCCTTGTTCCTCAGAACAATCATTATTTTTGAGACCTTAAGTGGTCAAAATCAATCGGATGAATCTTGGACTTGAGCGTTTTTTATGTGTCTTGGAGGTCCTAATCTTGCAGGATAGGTTGGGCGGGTAGTTTTCGTTATGTTATCTTCATGTGAAATGGTTGATGAATAATATTGATGTTGCTTTCAGTTCGATTATGATGAGATTGATTATGGTTATTAAATTATGTTGTGGCGCATTTCACTTGTCCTAATGTTTGTTCAAAAAAAAAAAATTACTCTATTTTTAGCCACTATTTGTTGTCGTAACGGGGGGTTGTTACAACAACACTTAGTCTAATAGTTATAAATATTTTAAATAATAGAATATTTCTATGCATATGGATACAATCTTGGATGAGAATAAGAAAATATTAACAACAAAATATTATATTAAAAAATAAGTATATAACGCGAACAAAATGATTTTATGCATATGGTTAACTTACAAAATATTGTTAAACATATATATCTTCCACACAGATATATCTTCAGCATAAACATATAGTTCGCACAGATATAGATTTCGCACATTCGCACAAGTATATCCATTGCACAACCAACAATTAGTCTAATAATTAACAATGTTATCAATAATAAAATATTGGTATGCATATGCATATGTTATCAATAATAGAATATTGTTATGTTGCATGAAATTGCAAGTAGTCAGCGCTCCCCGCATGTATCGTGACAAGGGACTAATCGTCTCTCATGAATTCTTGAAATCTGGCGGTGGTGAGTTTACCAATCACCTGTGGTTTTTGGTGTGACGGCAGTCGTACTACCAACAAATGGTATCAGAGCTAGTGGTCACGAGTTTGATACACACTTGGCTCGTGCTGAGGGGAATATTGTTGCACGAAATTGCAAGTAGTCAGCGCTCCCCGTGTGTATCGTGACAAGGGAATAATAGCCTCTCGTGGATCCTTGAAATCTGGCAATGGTGAGTTTAGCAATCACCTGTGGGTTTTGGTGTAACAACAGTTGTACTACCAACATGTTATGCATATGCATACGTTAACATCGAAAGCTTTTAACTTTTTATATATCTCAATGTTATATATATATATATATATATATATATATATATA
>SNQJ01S0016619.1:33423-51977 GCA_010110895.2 Picea sitchensis
ATGCTCCTCTGCCAGAGTCCGGGAGAGAAGAGGGCGAATTTTGTTGGCAATGATCTTTGTTATTATCTTGTAGCTGAGATTACAGAGCGAGATCGGTCTGTAATCCGCGAAGTGGCGAGGGTGATTTTGCTTAGGGATCAGGACTATAAAAGTGATGTTTAAATGCTTGTTAACCACACCATTGATCCTCAAATCTTCAATAGCCTCTAGCAGATCTTGCCCTATTAAGTCAAAGTAATGGAGATAGAGTTCCACAATCCATCCATCGGGACCGGGAATTTTTTATTTTTTAAAGCCTTTTAATACCTGATAAATTTCCTCTATTGTGCAGGGAGCGTTCAGTGCACTTGCTTCCTCAACGGTCACCATCTGTGGGAAAATTTGTGCAATTTTGATCTGATCCTGTAGGGGGATTTGCAAATCTTCTTGGTAGAAAGACTGGAAATGTTTGTGCACCGCTTGTTTTATGTCATCTGACCTATGTAGCATGCTCCCATCCTCATCCTCCAAATCCCAAATATACTTTTTATTTCTGCGGTGGCTGACGAATCGGTGGAAGAAACGGGTATTGTTGTCCCCGCTAGAGATCCAGAGCGCTCTACTTTTCCTTGATTGGAGTACCTACGGATCATTTAATTTGACTGTACAACATACCTTATTTACCCACAACTTAATTAATTTTCCAATGGTTGGCTTAAGTGGCAACTTATTATAATATGGTGGATTTTTATGGCTCAAGTTCACCCCCTCACACGGTCGATGGGTTTTTTATGACAAAACCCCTTTTTCAATACAAACTTAGGATAAGGGGGGTAACCCCCTTTTTACACAAAATGTCATCTTCACCTTACACCCCCTTCATTAGAATGTCACTTTTATAATATTTTCTCTTTGTACATCGTTAAGGCGATAAAGGGGGTGGTCCCTTTACTTAGAATATAAAACGATTTTTTTTTTTTAATCATTTAGTATATAAACTTTAATATGTTTTTTAATTGACCCCTTATCTTGATTTTGTTGAATCCACATGAAAACCACTAGATTGAAAGATTATGCCACATGGGTTTTGTCGGAGGTGTGATTTGCTTCACCTTAGATGATGGAATTACCTTTGCATGTTAATGAATAGCCTTATTTTGCCATGTTTACCCACAAATATATCTTTGTGACCCTTTGACAATTGATTTTTGCTTATGAACCCACTTTTTACCAAAATTTTGACGTGGCATGTCGAGTACACATCGAGACGATCAATTTGAGCCCATAATGTATTTTTGGCTATGGGATCTCATGTATCAGGATTTGTGAATTGTCTCAAAAAACGTGAGATGTTGTGAATTGTGAGATTGTCATGTTGAGAACTGTAAAGTGATAAATGCACAAGGCCAAGAGATGCATACAAACTCTAGACATATGACCATATTGGAAATGACATAGGTGTGCAAGACCATGGGAGAACTATCCCTAAAATGTGCAATCACCCCTATAAAGAACCTGACCATGTAAACCATGTGTCCCAATAGATCCACCTCAATACCTCCAATCCTATCCCAAACGAAAGGTGATGAGAATGGGCACCAGAAGGACTGGGCATGGCTAACCTCCAAGGTATAAAATTCCATAATACAATATCATCCACATGGCCTACAAGGATTTAAATTGTATCTTCATGAGCTTACAATGGTGGAGCTAATGAAAAAATATAGGGTACCTCCCAAGAGGTAGCAGGACCATAGCACAAAAGCCTCATCAAATGAAATCAAAAAGTGTTTTCAAAGTGACTTAAACTCGTAAAGAGATGGTGAATGAGAAACAAAAAGGGTTTATGTCCACTTTTCCACATTCATGCATCCCTTTTGTGTCTCTCTAGCACCCCTTTCTATGTCTCATTTTCATCCTTATTGAGTTTTCAGTGTATCCTCTCTATATCTCTTAATTTAGGTAATTAATAAATTATTTATTTATTTAAATTTTTAATCAATCAAATTTTTTTTCCTCGGAAAAAGATCATAATTTCATTATGGTATAACAAAATTACATACACATATATGAACCAGTTAATACGTAACTGCGATCATATTTTCTAGCAAAAAAGGGAATGATGTTTATCTCCCATGGTTGCATATACATACTTCGCTTTACAAATTTTGATAATCATTTTTGTTCCCAATATTTTTAGTAGTCTTCTATAATAGTTCCAGAATCATATACATTCCTTCCAAAGTTCAAAAAAGAAGTAATAAAGTCTCGTCAAAATATAGAGGCTCCTCTCATGAGAGGTATTCTAGTTCCCATAGTCAATTGTCTTGTCTTTCATGGAAGGGTCGATGGTAGTATCCCTGTGATCCATCGAGAGTGTGTTCAAAAACGTGCCATAGACCAAAGTCTAACTATGTGGCTTCCTTGGAAAGTTTGTTTGCCATTTGATTCCTTTCCCTGTAAATATGAGAAAAAGAGATATTGTCAAATAAACTTTTGATTCGGATTACATCCTCTAGNGTGTGTTCAAAAACGTGCCATAGACCAAAGTCTAACTATGTGGCTTCCTTGGAAAGTTTGTTTGCCATTTGATTCCTTTCCCTGTAAATATGAGAAAAAGAGATATTGTCAAATAAACTTTTGATTCGGATTACATCCTCTAGGAAAGGAAGCAAGCGAGAAATTTGGCATCTATGTATCCCATTTTCCCAGTTGATGATAACTAAAGAATCTCCAAAAACTTGAAGAGCTTTGTAGCCCTTCTCGAATGCAAAGAGTAAGAGTAGTTTTAAGGCCAAGAGTTCAGAGTAGTTATTTGTGCCATCCACCAGCGCCTCCTTAAGGAAAAAGTGATGTGTATGTGAGAGAAAGAGGCATCCACCCCCCCCCCATAGTTTCTCTGATCAGGCAGGGAGGCTCCATCAAAGAAATCCCACGAGATACTTGGATCAGGGGACTCCTCCCGGACATCCCTTGGACGCACTATAGTGCCCCCATCAGGTCATGAAAAGGATTTGTAAATCCCAATGCTTTGGACCGCTACCCTTTATGTTGAAATGTTTTCCTCCTGGAAGATGTGACCATTTCGGGTGATCCAGATCCCCCAGGTGATAATGAAAGGGAAGGCCCGAAGTTCCTCTTGTCTGCATATAATCAAATAGGCCTTTAAGGCCAGTTAAAAGGAATCTCCTTTCCAGACCGAGAGTGGGTATTAATTCCTTTGCAAAATCCCAGACTTCCTTGACAAAAGGACAATGTAGAAAAAGATGGTCCACTGTTTCCAAATGTGATTTACACAGAGCCCAGCGACCTGGCCCAAAAAATAGGAGCCTTTGTAGATTATCCCAGGTGGGAATTTTGTTTGCCAAAATCGACCAGATTAAAATTTTCCCCTTCGCTAGATAAGATTGTTTCCAAATCCTAAGCCACCACCAAATAGGATCTCATTCATGAAGATCTGTTGTTAACTTTAAATATCCAGAACGTGGAGTGTATATGCCATCCCCTACACCATCCCAAAGTAATTTGTCGTCTCTATCAATCGGTTGTATTGAGGTTTCTCGTAGGTTCTGTATGTATCTGTTCCATAAAGGCAAGTCATCCTCTAAGAGTCCAAGACTATGCCCAGCCAACCATCCTTGATGCCACAACTTTGTAGTGAGAGGATTGCCCACTTGTACCAAATGGAAGAAGCCACCCAATGCCAATCTTTGCCTTAATCCCTCAGGCAGGATATGTCCAAGCTAGCACCCATGCCAAGGATCCAGGCCTAGATGCACCAAGCGTCCATTACCCACTCTCCACACCAATCGTGTCCCCACTAGATCAAAAGCCTTAATCAAATCCTTCCATATAATAGAAGCCCCCGCCGAAGACCTTTTTAAGGATCTAGCCCAATCTAAAATTGAAAGTGGAGCAATATATTTCTGGTGGATTACCTGGGTCTAGAGACTAGAAGTCTTTATCAGTCGCCGGGACAATTTTTCTACGAGAGATTTAGAGAATAATAAAATATTCTTCAGCCCCCAGCCACCAAAGGACTTTGGATTGCCAATCTGATCCCATCTTACCCAGGGTAAAACGTTTTTTTCCTTATTTCCCTGCCAAAGATATGTAAAGCAGAATTTCCTCAACTTCTCCAGAATGCCTGTGGGAATCCAGACTAAAGACATCTAGTAAACTGGAATAGCTTCTAATACCGACTCTACCAGGACTAACCGCCTGGCCCTTGAAAGCCATTGATGGCTCCAAAATTTAAGTTGTTTCTCCAATTTTGCAATAAGCCACCGCCAATCGAACTTCCTATAATCATTTGGTTTTAATAGAAACCCGAGGTATTTCAACCCTTCATCAATATCATAGACTTGAAAGGCGAGTCTCTCCATAATGTAATGTGTTTCCTCTTCATCCAGCGAAGAGAATGTGATACCTGACTTTTGTGCGTTGATTTCCATGCTAGTGGCTTGTTTGAAGAGTAGTAGACCATCGCACAGTTTTCCAATATCCTATCTCAAGCCATCACAGAAAATTAAAATGTCATCCACAAAGAGTAAGTGTGATATCTATATTCCCTGAGAGATTTTGATGCCTTTGAAGCTTCCAACAGATTTGGTTTTGTTCAAGTAACGACTAAGACACTCCGCGACCAACAGAAAGAGAAGTGGAGATAGGGGACATCCCTATCTAAGCCCTCTTTCCATCTTGAAAATTGGGGTGGATGAGCCATTGATCAGGAGAGAGAAGGATATTGAGGATAAACATTCCATAATCCAATTTGTAAAAGCTACTCCAAATCCAAGATGAATTAACAACATGCGAATATAAATCCATTTTACCCTGTTGAATGCCTTTGAGAGATCAATTTTTATTGTTGCACCTTTGAGTTTTTTAATTTTCATGCTGTGTAGACCTTCATGTGCCACCCCAATGGCTTCATGAATATGTCTACCTTTTAGAAATACAAAATGTTCCCCGAAGATGTGTCGTGAAAGAATATCTTTTAACCGGAGGTTGATGACTTTTGAGATGATCATGTAGATGCAGTTGCAAAGAGAGATCAGACGAAAATCATCAAAAGTAGTTGGATTATTAGACTTGTGGATTAAATAAATAAAGGTGGCATTTAGTGGTTCTTGAATACGCCCATTTTTCCTGGATTCCTCCACTACTTTTAGAATATCGTTACCCAACAGATCAAAAAAACCCAGAAAGAATTCAATTGGCCATTCATCCGGACCTGGACTCTTCCCTTTCTGGAAGGATTTCATTACTGCTTGTAATTCTTGTTCAATGACCAGAGCCATTAAGGAATCCCTCTCCTCTTCCTCCACAAATCGTGGGAAGAATCTGGTTCCTTTCACAATTTCCCCGATTGAAGAGCCCAGTTGTGCTTCGAACAAATCTTTAAAATGATAAATCTCTAAGGTTGAGAGCCCTTCGAAGGTGTTGATGAGTTAGCCATCCCTCTGAGTGAGACTCCAAATGGTATTATTCCATTTCCTACCTTTGGAAAAAGTATGGAAGAATTTTGTGTTCTCATCCCCACAAGCGAGCCAAATAGCTCTACTTTTTATTCGCCATAAAGCTTCCTTGTCAGCCAAAATAGTTCTCCGCCGAAGTTCCACTTGAGCAAGCTCTTCCCTAGCTTCCCTGGAGCTGACGCCAATATAAGGGTCAGCCTGCCAGTCCAAGATCTTTTTTTCAAGAGAGAGAAGCTCTTGATCTTCCTTTACTCTTTTCTCATGCTCCCATGAGATGGTAGCATGTTTAACTTTCTTTAGATTATCCATAAAAATAATTGTTGCATGCGAGTTGTGAAGTGGTCCAATGGGATTCCACAGATTACGAACTAAGGCCTGATAGTCAGGATCCTTTAGCCATCCTTCGAAGAATTTGAAGGGGTTGGGTGTGCTTCGGGCCCTTCCACTTAATTCCAAAACAATCGGGTTGTGATCTGATTCTCCACCACTAGTGACCCATTAACAGGCAAGTCCCAAGGATTCCACCAGATCCTCCATCATTAAGAAGCAATCCAAGCATTTTGCAACTCTAGCATCACCTGTCCTCAAACTCCTCCAAGTTGGTTGTAGTTTAATCGGAAACAGATCCAACAATCCAAAAGTATCAAGATAGTGCGTTAAATAGTCATTCAAGGGGTCCATAATTGAACAGGGGCCCCAGACCTCCGTCGCTCCCAAGGAAAAATTTAGGTCCCCACCCACAATAACCCCTCACTGAGAAAGCCAAGGGCACAAGGCCAGAGAATCCCAGTATCATTTTCACTCAGCATAGGGACCGTAAATATTAATGAGCACCAAGGCATGCCATAGATCCTCAGAGAATAAAATGAGACCAATCCCTGAGTCAAATCCCCAAACACTATCACATATGTCACTCTTGAGTCTCCATCCTATGGCAAGACCCCTAGAGCATCCTTTTGCATCAACCGCCACAAACGACCAACTGGGAAGAAGTTCTTCCAAAGAACGTACCACTAACTCACTGACTCCCATGGTTTCTTGGAGAAATATTATGTCTGGGTTGTTAAGAGAAACAAGTCTTTTCAAAGACGATTTTTTAGTCGGGCTCGCCAAACCCCTGCAGTTGAAGGAGAGAATTTTCATGAGGTAACCAACTACTGTGATTTATTTTCTCTAAGCACTCATTCAATCGAGGATTTCATGTCCAAAGCCACATCAATTTTGGCTCGGTCTTGAGCCAAGAGAAAGTGTGAGCGTCTGCCCCGCCCCTATGAAGAAGACAAAGCCCAAGGAAGAGACCCCAAGACAGACCCAAGTGGATCTTTCAAATCGCATCCGCTCGAAGTCTCGGAGAAAATATCCCTATTGTGAAGTGTATAACAGATCTTGGACCCCTTAGAAGACTGGGAACTGGAGGATGACTGAAAAGCAGAAAGAGAGGGAGTCCCACCAAGAGATCTAGGAGGGGAGGGTAGGGGAGAATCAGTCTCCAAAGGTAAGGATACAGAGGCAGAAGAAGAACCCCCAAAACAAACAATCACAAGGGTCATCGATACTAAGGGGTCCCCAAACGAACAAAAAACACTTGGCACTTGACCCAAAGTAACCACAGGTGTGCTAATCGGAGAAGGAAATTGAGCCCCAGGGGGGGAGAGGGAAAAAAAGGTTGACACAGGCCGTAGGATCAAGAAGGGAGAAGGAATACCCAACGAAGGAGGGAAGTCTATTCCCAGCATGCTCGAAGGAAGAGCCAAATCAAAAACAGAAGAAGCAGTGAGAGGCAAAGAGAATTGTTGCTTACCCGATACCAGAAGAGATCTTGGACAAGCCTGCAGAAAATATTTATGAACCTTTGTGACTGTCGGGTATCTGTCCACCGAAGAAGGACCTGCGGGGGAAGATGGTTGTCGCCAGCTAGCCCTACCAGAATCCTCGACCTGAGAGATCCCCGTCTGTGTGCCTGTAGTGACCCCATGTTCTGGAGCCGCTCTGTCCAGCCCAGTGCCTATTCCAGCATCCAAAGTCCCCCTAAACTTACCCTTAAAGGGAAGTTTGCAGTCCACCACTCCATGCCCATAAGCATGGAATCTATGGCATCTGAAGGGGATACCTTCATAGTCCAGAGGCTGAAGAAAAGTATCAGAGGCCATCTTAATTTTCATCCCCTTTAAAATACCCAGCCGAAGGTCCAACCGCACCAAGATCCTGGCAACTGACATAAGCCCCATATCTTCAAAAGACTAATCAGCCTCCAAGAAATTGCCAAGTCTATTACCAATGGCTGAGAAGCATACAGAGTTCCAATATTGCATAGGAAGGCACAGTAACCAGAACCACATCAACTCTTTCCCTTTTGGCATCAAATATTGGGGTCCAACGCTTGAGAACAATAGGGGTGCTAGCCATTTTCCAAGTTTTAGAGAGAACCCAATCCACATCAGAAGAGGCCTTGAAAACAAAAGAGAACCAAACCCTAGCTAACAACCAAATATTGGGAAAGGAAGTAAGTTTTGTGCCCCGGGATTTATCAACCCATGAGCGAAGAAAGGAAGTTCCCAACCTTTTGCCTCTTGCTCGCCCTACTACAACGAGTTCAGAGAAATCAGCCACACGGTCCATAGCTATTTCCTCTCCAAATACCAAACAGTCTGGATCAGATCGATCCCGAGCGCACTGTGAACTCCTATGAGCTGAGCGCTTTGAACCCCCAAAATCCTTCGAGCGTTCTCGTCCTCCCCTCTTCACAAAACCTTTGGATCCCAGACCCGGAGGATTATCAATAAGGCTAGAATCCCTACCTGGGGAAGGATCCCTCCTGAAGAAAGCACCAATCGTCGTTGCAGGTTCTGGGAAAGTGCCCTAATCATTGATGAGCTCTGAGGGTGAGAAATGGGCTCCAGAGTCATCCACCACCAAATATTTTTGTGGTGAGGCCCAACAACCAGCATTAAATATATCCCCAGGCTCTGATCTGATGCACTCAAATAAACCCTCTGAAAGACCCGGAAGAGGTTCCATCCCAGCATGAAGACCCACCAAAGTAGTCGTCGATGGTCCAAATGTTAGCCCACTGAAAAAATACAAAGAAGGCAAGGTGTGATTCCCCATATAAACGTCAGATGTCTGAGGTAAGTTCAAACCCTCTGGGATCATCTCCTCTAATCCCAGTGAATTAGTGACAGGGATGTCTGGGGCCCCAGACTCTAGTCCACCCACTGCATCTTCTGAATCTGTCGCCCCACCCGGATCCATGTCGATCCAGCCAAAACCAAAAGTTGCACGGAAACCCTGCCCTCCAATCTTAAACCAAGCTAGGCCCCAAAATAACTAGGTCCTACCTCAAACATCCTGGCCGAAAATCTCCACCCGCTATTGTTCCCAGCCAAGAAAACCTAGACGCCGACCCCTAGCCATGTCGTCGACCTCCAGGCCCGACCTCCATAGCTTCCTAAACTCCTATCCAGCCTCCATCGTTTCAAAACCTTAACATTCTCTCAAATTACCACACCATGGAATAAGTTGTTGAATCAATATCCACTCTCTAAAAATACACACTATTATTATTCAATTAATCAATTTATTATATAATTTTAATTTTTTATTTTTTTAATCAATTAATTAACTCATTATATAATTAGTTTTAAATGTTCATGTCATCTTGTAGAAATAATGATGTCTTCATTATATTATATATCTTTATTGGATTTTTACTTCATTTGATAATTGAATTCAGCAAAACTTAAATTTATTTATGTTTTATTAAAAAAAATGCATATCTTTATACAATATCAAGATTTTTCATATTATATAAAAGAGAATGAGTACAAGTCCATTAATATATGCAAAACACAACCAAAGAACTTGATCATAATCAAATAGTTTGAATATGTCTAGTATTTTTGTTTTTGGTGTGTCTTTTAACCAATCTACACACATACTTTCAATCTAGTCGAAGGAGATTTTCCCTAGCCCCCCATAGCACATACACACGATCAAAAGATGGATCCAAATCAATCCAAGATGTAGATCACTCCTTCTGTTTCCATATCTACATATCATAACCCTGAAGAAACACTCTCCACGTGGCCTTAGATACAATGACAAAGGTTCTTCGTACCACTTATGGGGTAGGGTGCTTGTTTGGTTGGTAATTAGGGTGGAATCCCTTCTTAGTGGGATTTCATTACCTACTTACACCCCAATATATCCAATATATTCAACATGATCATTCTCATATCCTCATAGATGCAGAATTATGGTGACTTAATAGTTATAGCATGGTTTCTAGTCGTCGTCATATCTTGGCAATTTCAGTGGTCTACAATTTGAGAGGGAGATTTTCAAATTCCAGGGTGTTATTCCTAAATGTTGGATTTAGTATTCTTTCAATCCATTAAATATTCAATAAAGTGTAGTGGGGGCATGCCTCTTCTTATTTTTTAGGGTTTTTCATAAACCCTAGACATCATATCTCACATACCTATGGTCTTCCTTAGTGTGGTCTTTTCTAGCCAATCTGCACACATGCTCTCAAGATGTTCAAAGGAGATCTTCCTCAGCACCCCATCGTGCATTCTCACAGTCACAATATGGATCTAGATCAAGCCAAGATGTAGATCTATCTATCTGTTTCCATATCTGCAAACTATACCCCTGAACAAACACTCTCCATCTTAGCAACTGGATCATACATTTCTATGGCATACTTCAAGTCAATCATGTTATTTTCTTTATCACGGGATTCTTCTTAACACATCATCATATGTGCTTTATGAAAATGTTGGTGTCATGGATTGGGTGAGTCGACCTCCACAATTTGGGTAACCATATTTCCCAAACCATTGGTTAACATATTGTGGTCAGAAGGAGCTATATTTTAAGGGATGGAGGAAGATATTTAGCTTGTGGACTATTCTGAAGACACCTTACCTGAAGATGATTTTTTTTTTAATTACCCTAGAATAGCTACATTGGTGGAAAGGATCCCTAAGGCCTTGGTGGGTAAAGGGGGAAAATATAGTGGATAATACAAACTTAGGGTAAGTGGTTCAAAGGAAAATCTAGCAGGAGGTACTATGGTTCCAGCATGTGCTGCCTTTTTTCAAGCCTACTGTCAGAATTTCGATCATCCTTTCGAAAAGAGTCAATGGATTTCTTTGGAATGAGAGGATGTTTCTATTGTGAGAATGTTAAAGACATCTAGATTCGAGGTCTTGGAAGGAGTAATCTCTAAACCTATGAAGCACTCTCTATACTCAAAGTTTTTGTTTAATGAGTTGGATAAAGGAAGTAATAGAGTTTCAAAGTTGGGAAATGGCGGTTATATAGGTGGGTAGTTGGAATTATAGCATTTGCAAGTAGAGACAAGGGTGAATAAGGTGAAGGGAAATATGTTGTGGAAAGTGGTGAAGAGTTATGGGAGTAGGCTTTTCTTGTGGGTTGGGAAAGACGTGAGAGTAAACTAGAGGAAAGAAATAGTTAGGTAGAAAAATTCATGGGTCGGAGGGTGAATTTGGAGCAACTTGGAAGTTGGAATCAAAAGGTGTGGGTTCCCATTCTTGGCTATAGTTCATCCTTTCACATTCTCTCTCATGGATGGTTAGGATTCTTAATCAATTATGAGGTAGAAGTGTTTTTCATTCTTAAAGGAGCATGGTTCATGGATATCTCTATCCTTACCCATATAGATCTAAATAGTACAATCCCTTATAGTTATTGGGAATTTGCGTGACAATACACTTCTAACTAATGATATTTGTTTGTGTACCTCATATCGAAATACAAAATCACATACAATATATCCAAGAATAAGATGAAAAATCTCCACACTTTATTAATATCAAAACCCTTAAGGTAGGGCACACCTTACAATTGATCGTTTTATGGAAGGAATCCACTCATGTTCACTTGCCTCTTTGAGGGGAAAACCTCCTAATAAGCTAAGCTCCAATCATAATACTCTTACATGCCTCATAAAGAGGACTCCATCCTTATTTATAACTAATTAAGAAAACCCCAATCATAAAAACCTCCTTAACTACTTGGTGGACCTTTAATGAGGCCCCATTACATTTATTCAGTACGTCTAACTACCATAGTGGGCCTTATTTAATAATATAGCGGACCTAGTCAACCATAAATTGAATGTATTCCACTATTGTTGCTCTATTATGGGCCATTCGAACCCCCATTACACCCCTAGGGAGGATCCCAACATTCCACCCCCCTTAGAAAATCATTGTCCTCATTGCTTGTTGTGAGGAGGTACAACCATAAACTAGGGTCCCATGGATGAGTGTCAAACATAATATTCAAGTAGGATAGAGAGACAACATCCAAGGTACAAGTGCTAGACAATATGTTGAAGTAGTCCAAACTCCACCTTAAACCTAGGTTGTATTTATGAGTTATAAACATGACACCCAACTAATGACTCTTGATAACCATGAATGACATTTTAATATGCTCCAAATACCCACCAATGTCATGGGGATTCAAATAAAGAGAATCCTCAAAAATATCATGCACATAGTTGTCGAGGTTGAATCTGGAAAGAACAATACCATTGTAGAATATCCAAGATAAACTCTATTAGTCATAACAAGATTTTGATTTCCCTAAATGATGTTCTCTACATAAGGTGGAGTAGAGTCATCATATAGAATATGAAAGTAGGTGTCATCCCATAAGTGACATCTATCCATATACCAATCATCACAATCATTCTCTAAACCATACTAGACATATATGTCTTGGTTATACTCTTCATCAATGCAACGGTATGTGGTCCCAATAATATAAGTATACTTACATTTAATGAGTACCTCTTTAATGTCTCGTATTCTCTGAGAGCAATCTTGGAGATATTTTTTCAACAACATTATCATATTTCCATTCTTCATGTCCATCAAGGTTTGAGAGCAAAAGTTTGCAATGGTTGTAGCACATGACATATTGATTGGAAGAGAAACATATAATATACCAAATCAAACCCTCGAAAATCCTCTATTCAATGGAATTGGTCTGGTGACAATATGAGTACCCTATCAAAATATATGAGCTTTGCAGTCCATACGGCTGTCACAAATAAAACCCTAAAATAGTTGATTTTAAATCAACAATATCTTCGCTTCCCAAGCTCTAATTCAGTTTTTTTTTTTTAATTGGTTGTTTTTCCAAGAGGAATTTAGATATACAACCTATTTATTCAAATTCTACTCAGAAATATATAGGAATTGACTTAAGTGTCGCATCCCTCTCTTTTTTTTTCTTTCAAAACCTGCAAAATAGGAAAAATATTCTTCCCTTTTTTGGCCCAAGAAAGAGCTATAATACCAAATGTTGTGTACCTCAAATTTGAATATAAAATCACGTACAATATATCTAAGAATAAGATAAAAATGCTCCACACTTTATTGATATCGAAACCCTTAAGGTAGGGAAACACATTACAATTGATCCTTTTATAAAAGGAATCCACTCATATTGACTCGCATGTTCGAGGGGCAACCTCCTAATGAGCTAACCTCCAATTACAATACTTTTCCACACCTCATAACAAGGACTCCATCCTTATTTATAACTAATTAATAAAATCCATAATCATAATAACCTCCTAACTACTTAGTGGACCTTCTTTAGTGAGGCCCCATTACATTTATTCAATAAGTATAACTACCATAGTGGGCCTTATTTAATAATATAGTGGACCTAGTCCACCTTACATTGAATGGCCTCCACTATTATTACATCGTTATGGACCCTTAATCCCCCCATTACATTCATAGGGAGGATCTCAACATTAATGTTGGGATCCTCCCTAGGCATGTAATGGGGGGATGAAGTTCCCATAGCAATGTAAATGTAATAATAGTGGAGACTATTCAAAGTAAGGTGGATGAGGTCCACTATATTAAATAAGACCACTACAAGGAAAACACCTTGTAGCAGAGGTTTTTCATGTTACGAGATTGGGAAAAAATTTCAAAAAAAACTATACTACAACCTCCAATATTTGTAGTGAAGGTTTTAATGGATCTTCCCTTGATCCAGATGGATGTCGGTGCCCCCCCACCTATTCCAAATGGCTCATTTTGGCAGTTTTCCAGTTTGACAGTTTTTTCCTAGTTTTCGGGTCCCTGACTTCTAAGAAATTTTTGAGGCCCTAAACAGAGTTTTTAGGGCTCACCACAAGATACATGTGTATTCCTTGGATAGACCTTTCCAACGGGCTATCATGCACCTAAAACTAAGATCATATGCAAAAGTTATGACCCCGGGAAGTTGATATACTAACTTACCCAAACGGGGCCCACATGACTTTTAGCGCTTCATCTCCTAGGGTTAGGTTTTTGGATGTCTAGGGTTTTTGACATTCTTGTTTATTGTAAAAAGGCCTTGAGAGCCTCATTGTAATCATCTTCTTGTGAATGAGCGCAGTCGTCACATCTCTTCTCGAAGATAATCTGCCACCATTCTAGCAAGCTTGTTTTACGCTGCATTTTACAATTTCAACTTATTTCCTTATTGAATAGAAACCAATTTTATTGTATATATATTATTCTTTGCTAAAAATCTTTTGATAATAATCTGTATTCATTTTGTTCTGCTCATAAAATCTGGATCATCCCCATAATTAAAAAACAATGGGGGGGTGGATCTTTTAGCGGAGCTTTTGTTTTTCGGTGCTCGTATTGGTAACACACATCAGTGTGTGTTTATATAACATGCATGGTGCATACATAAATCTAAAATCATTGGTTCCATATTTATTTTTATATTCCACACTGGTGCTCATATAAAATTACATATTGGGTCATTATTTTTTATTTTATGGCACATCGGTGCTCATATAAATTGTATGCACAGGTGCCTATATTACCATGTGCACCATAGGGAAGTGAAATTTTGAACATTTGAGGTGAGATGTCGGTGCCATTTTTTGTTAATAAGAATCGGTGCGTGTATTATATGTAAAGAACGGTTGCATATTGTAATCATGCACACCGTAATATCCTGAAATGATAAATATAATAGTACGTTATGTTATTTAAAGTAACGATGTTTTTTCACAATTTTTAGCACCGGTGCTTCGATGTAATTAATAGGCACCGATACATATGACTCATAAAAATGTACCGGTGTCTATTTTATGCCATGCATCATTCAATGAGTTCAAAAAAATATGATGCACCAATATGTATATATTTTAATTAATTGTTTTTTTTTACAAATTTTCAATCAATTATCTCAAAATCAAATATTTTTTATAATAATATTGATTTTTATATTTTGTTATTGTGTTTTGATATAATTAATGCATATCCAATGGATTACACCTCTATTATTTGTAATAGTGTAAATCATCCATATATTAATTGATCAACAATGCAACATTTTACAACATTCGACAATGCAATAAAATAAGAAACCCATTTTATTGTATATGAATAAGAGACCCATCGTCATACAAAATGGGAAAACGTAAAAGTCCACAACAATCAAAATGCAACAAATATGTAATTGTTACACTTATTGGTAAAATGTCCCCTTGCAATTGGGACAATATGTTGAGTACATTAAACAAAATCCTTGATTTTCATAGACAAATATTCCAAAACATACAACTCGTAGTAACATTCAATTATATTGATTGTCATTCATCACTTGAACTGTTGTCATTGCTTGAACTGTGTGCATGCCTCATTTCTTCACCACTTGTAGGAAATATTGTACTTTGGTTATTTAATCTAGTGTTTCCTTGATCAGTGTGTTTTTTTATGTTCTAGATCTTCATGATCCATCTACAAACATAGAAATAAAGCGTAATAAGTATATCTACATTTATATAGTAGAATATACATGATTGTGTAAATAAAAAAGAATACCATAGCAGCAATCGTTTCATAAACAATACACATTATTTCGAAGTTATGCTACATATCGTCTCTCAAAATATCTTATGTCGGTTGCACTTCATACTTTGTTTCCTACATGTTTAATACACCATGACAAGGCATTGTCGATATAATTATTATAAAGGTTTCTTTTTGTTCCATTAATTATAAAACGAGGGAAGTTAAACAACATAGTACTTGCAAATTCTTCAATTAAACCTTGATACTTCAACATATACTCACAACCCGTACTGAACCCAATGTCAACCAATTCTTTGGTTGGCTCTTCTTTGAATGTTAGGACATATTAGAAGACATCCATGGACTAAGGTAAATTAATTATTTAATTATAAATATCACAACAAATATGAAATTTTAAGTAAGGTTGAAAATGTAAGTACACACAAACTTTATGATCAACCCTTTTCTTCTTCGTCATCCTGTCTTATGTGCAATGGGTTCCTTTTTTCTTCTTTTCTACAACAAAACAATTGAAAATTAGTATTTCACATGATAATTAAATTTGATATACATAAAAGAATAAATCAATGATTAAATACCTATGATGCATGTTGTTGTTGGGATGACTCCCCCTTCGATGAAATTATGGTCATTTCTTTTACCATATCCTTGTACACTTTTATGGACATCCATATTGGCATGTATCGATTTTCCCCTCATTTGACCATTATAAATTACATAATCTTCCTGAAAAACGAAAAGCACAATAAAAAAAAATTAAATCAACATGAAAGTAAGTATAGCAAATAAATCAATTTGGTAATGTTTTGAACATATCATAGAAAAGAATGTTCAGTAATAATACTTTTTAAATCATTATTTTTTGTTATTGCAAGTTTTTTTTTTCTTTTAAAGAAGTTGAATATTTGTACATATTAAAGGGTTGCGGTGAGGCAAGAAACAATCAAAATTTTAGAAAATTGACTCTTCATAGTTAGAGTTTATATATATTTGTCTCCTTTCATATAAAACATGATAAAACATATATATTCGGGAGTCAATCTGCCATTAATTATGATAATTTGATCCATTGTCAAAATGCATTTAAAGAGCATTCAAATTATTGGATTGTTTATTGGTTTGTCCTGAATTCCAACTTGGCTCTGTGCATTATCTTTTGTATCCATAGGTTCAACTTCTTCTCCTTATTGATCAACTCCTAGCTGGCCTGCCTGAGAGTTTCTTGAGTTGCAGATAATGTATCTTAAATTAGATATTTGAGGGGAAACTCATGCTCTGAAGTAGTTGTGTTCATGTTCAAGGATATGCATCCTTGGAGCAACATTGTGACATTCTTCTCTAAATCATTAACCATGTGTATTTATATCTCCCTTTCATGAGATTGCTTGATTTCGTGTTCCATTCTCTACAAAAGTATACTCATTGTTTGCTCTAGAGAAAAACATATGTGTCTTTCTTGGCCTAAACTCTCAAATCTGTTGAAAAGGAATAAAACCATTTTTTTTTTGTTACTGAATATTCCCATGAATTATCCAAATTGGTTCCTGATGCACTCAAAAATGTCCTCATACCTCTTCAGGATGCCTTTTACTTCGTTCCAATATGGTTCCATTGTTTGAAAAAATTCCAATTCCTCTATGTTGCACTTTCTAATCTTGAAATTCAGAGGGAAATTAAGAAAAGGACCCAAATTGATCCCTGCAGGTGAATAGTGAAGGTCCGAAGAAATATTAGGCCCAGATTAGATAGTCTGAGAGTAAAAACTAGGATGACTTTGATAGTCAAAGGGAGCTAGAATGGCACCACATCGAAACTAGTGAATTCTAAAAAGGATCTCGACATAGAATTTGAAACTAGCAAGGATGAAATAAACCACCATGGTATGGAAAAGAACAGAGGAGAGAACCCGCAGAAATCCCCAACTACACCATACAAACCCTCGAAGTTTTGGTAACTAGTCAATTTGGGTCCCAATTATACCATACAAAATGACGAAGGGACATCTAAAATCTGAAAGGAGAACAAGGATACTGTGAAAATGAGTTTTAGGGGGGGAATAAGACCAAAAGGTAGAAAGGAGAAAACCCCTAGCCTGGACTCTGAATTTTGGAAATTTTGAAAATAATTTCCCTCCCCTAGACTAAGAAAATATCCGATGAGAGACCTCACGTGACTTACTTCATAACAATACACATTTGAACTAGGGAGAAAGAAATTAAAATTCTCACAAAGGGACCATGGGTACCTTGAAACCAAGAAGCAAATATTTGAGGGCTTTGTCGGATGATTCAGGGATTATTTGATATAGGTTGGATCATTTCCCTGGCCGAGCCATCGGCCTCTATGGTATGCATCAAAAAACCTCCACATTGTTGTATGTGTTAAGAACCCAACATCACATGTGATCATGCTATGAATGAGATAAATTGACATGGAGTGTGCAAGGATCGACTTTACCTTGATGTACATCCAATTGTCCTTTCCATTAATAGATAGCATATCATTAATTAAGGGAGGTGGTGGAACCTTGATTCACCATTAATTACCATTTGACCCATGTTTAATCTTGATCAAGCCTTTGCATTTTTATCTGCCACCATATTGAGTTATCATTTGATATGGTAGAGAGTTGTTTTATCAAAAAATTTAAGCATGTCTAAGGCACGAAACCTAATGCCTTTGCAAATATTACCCCCTATGATATTCATGTGGAAAATTTATCTTATAACTAGCATAGAATCTGTGCAAATAATGAGGTTTTTTATTCATTTGGAGAATGCCAAGTTCATGCCAGCATAGAGAGCATAAGTCTATGCTTCATCATTGGTTAATTTTCTAATACCCCAAGTATAGTTGGTGACTATTTGCCCTTCATGCTTGTAAATAATCCCCCCCCCCACCCCCACACATGTCACCCTTGGGTTCCCTCGCAAAGCTCCATCAAAGAAGAGAAGATTGTATGTTTGCTTAGCTTTCCAAGACAAAAATTTTGTTTTATCAAGTCTTATCACCCAATTTGATGCTTTTTTTGGGNCCCACACATGTCGCCCTTGGGTTCCCTCGCAAAGCTCCATCAAAGAAGAGAAGATTGTATGTTTGCTTAGCTTTCCAAGACAAAAATTTTGTTTTATCAAGTCTTATCACCCAATTTGATGCTTTTTTTGGGAGATCGAGAATAGGTGACAAATTGGATCCCATGTTGGAATAACTCAACCAG
>SNQJ01S0016619.1:57002-74930 GCA_010110895.2 Picea sitchensis
GGTTTATTTGGGTATCATGGAAATAAAGGAGGAGTTAGTGCTTCCTCTTATATGCAGAGTTTGGTGGGAATAATGAAGCATTCGTTTAAGGTCAGTCTTGATCAGATCCCAAAAAAAATGCTAAAAGGATATGGAAAAACCATATGGAACAGGGGCCTTATCAGGTTCCAGACTCTAAATGGATGAATGGATTTCATTCTCGAAGATAGGAATATTAAGCTCTATATTCTCCTCATTTGTGATCAAGGAAGGAATTTTCTCAAGCATAGAATGATTTGTTCTTGATTAGCTTCATTGTTTTGGGTATATAACTCAGCAAAATGATTTTTGGAAGCATATTTGATTTCAGTAAAGTCGGTTAATACTGAGCCATCCTCTAGAGTTATTTTGGAGACATTATTCCTACTCTGCCTAATTTTATCTTGGTTGTGGAAATACCTTGTGTTTTTGTCTCCTTATTGAAGCCATAAGCTCTGAGACTTAAGGTGCCATATTTATTCTTCCCTTTTAAGAGCGTGTTGGTAGTTGCATTGTAAGTTAAATTCATCTCTTTGCAACTGAATTGAGACATCTCTTTTTTCAAGATATTTTTGCAGCTCGACTAGTTTATTTTTTATTTGCAATTCAGAAGAGGGATGGAAAAAATGAAGCTTCGCCTATTGTTTTAAATATTGTTTTATTGGAGATCATTTTTGTTCCCAAATGTAGACCAAGATTCTAGGGATCCAAGTTTTCTAGGTAGATTCAACCAAGTCCACCACTTCATTATGTTGGAGCCATATCATATTAAAGTAGAAGGGAAGAGGGCCAAAATATGGGAGATCTTAAAGATGGAGGGATATGTGTTTATGATCATAAATGAGAGAGGGAAAAATGTAATACTTGATTAAAGAATTCCATTGTAGCAAGATGCTATGAACAAGAACTTGGTCAAGCCTTGTTGCAATATGAATAGTCCCAACATGCATATTGGTCCATGTATATTTTCCTCTATATGGGGGGATGTCCATGAGATCCCAATCAAATAGAATTTCCTCAAGAATACTATGGAAGGGATCTCTTTTGAAAATCCACCCTCTTTTTTTTTAATTGGTCCTAATAAAATTCAAATCTCTAGCAATGATGCAAGGGTCTGTTAGACAAGCATTTCTCATATTTGAGATTAATCCCCAACATTATGATTTCTCACTGAGGTTTGATGGCATATAAACATTAATAATAGAGAAGGTGATATTGATATGCTTGTGATAAAATTTGGTAAAAATCCAATGTTGTAATTTGGAATAATGTATCAGACTTATCTCTTGTTCGTTCCATAAAGTGTAGATTTTGTCGGAGGCACCTCTTGCATCTTTTGCTACTATTTTGTTTGTTTTCCAAAATCTTTTCCATATTTTGATTACTTCTTTTGATTTCATCTTTGTCTCCTAAAGAATTTATGAGATCTTTGACAGCCTGGGTCTTTGGGGTGTTACCTAAACCCCTACAATTTCAGGAGACCACTATCATTAGTTAGGAAGGATAGATTGGGAACCCCTTTTTTCATTGTTTGTTCATTGTGTGCCTTGTTATTTTTCAATCCTCCTCCTATCATATTTGTTATAATTTTCTAGGAACCTAACAAGGCATATTTCTTTCCTTGTTCTTCCCTTACGTATTTGGCAGCTCTCCGTCTTGATTTCCTTGGAAGAAGTTCTTCTGAGGCTTTGTCATCTTGACCTTCTCCACCCTAGATTTCTATTTTTGAGTTATATTTGGTGTATGAAAAGGATATTTTGGCATCTTTCAATGTACTCAAATCTTTCATCTGTATTCCAAGTGGATTGGGTAATATTCAATGGATTTTTGTTATGGCAATGGCTCCCTCTCTTGGATTCAAGGATGTTGCACCCGAAATAGATGAAGACTAAGGGATTATTTGGATTTAAGGTTTCTCTTGACTTGCTACTCCAACAATGAAGGGACCTTGGGATTCCTCCTCTGTAGATTCCTCTAGCTAGGACAAATATTCGAACCTGTTGGAGGGGGAAGAAACCTTTTTCGAAGGGTTATCGAGAGGTTTGATAGGAGATTTCGGACCAATATAGGAAGGGCCTGTTGAATTTGGAGGATCATATAGCTGACCATTGTTCCTACCAAATCCCATATTTTCAGATATTGTTCGCCATTGTTCCTCTCTTCCATCACTGGTTGGTTTCAATTCTGCCTTCTTGCAATTCCTTGCAAAATTTTTGTACTCGTCACAAAGTTTACATTTGAAGGGTAAATGTACACAGTCCAGTTGTTACACATGATCCCATTTGTATAAGGTGATAATGATTGATTCAAGAATTCATTTTTCTAGGTCAAGTTCTACACATATTCTATCATAGGAGAATAGGCACTCCTCTTGTTCTTCCCAATCTATATATTTTCCAATAGAGTTTCCAATACTTCGAAGTGTATCGTCACTCCAAAAATGCAGAGAAAGGTGCGAAAACCTTACCCAAACAAGAACGGTCGAAGGAACATCATTTTCATGATTGAAATTTGGGGTCCATTTGTTCGGATACATTCCTCTTGCTCCTAAAAAATTCAGTCCACTTCGAAATATAAAGTCCTGATCTTCCTTGTACTCAAAGATGAAAGAAAAAAATCCCCTTCCACATAAGAAATGATTCAGAGAACCTTTGATATGGGGTTTCCAATTTGTTTCCATCCATAAAGGAACCATTTTTGGAGACGACCAATTTCATGTGAATTGACATATCAACCCTTGACCAACAAGTGCAAAATCTTTCTTTCTCGTTGTGGAGGGAGGAAGGGTGACCTTGGGAATTTCATCAATACTTTTCACAAATTTGGTGGGATAAACTTTTGATGCCTTGATAGAGGCAACTACCATCGCTTGGAAGGAGAGAGTTTCAACGTCAGGAGGGGGCAGAGGCCCCCTCCCCTCATTTCTCAAAATCTCTACCAGAACTAGGGTTTTCAAAAACCAATGCATGCTCCATATCTCCTACTATAGCTTGGTACTTTGTTATTGATATGAGTAATATTGAAAGGCAACTTGTTATTGTAAGTTTTTTCTATTGCAAGTCTCACGAGTTTCATTGACCATTTCTCTGGAAATGTTTCTTGTAGTTTTTATATAGCATGATGCATGATTCTTGGAGTCATTGGGTTTATTTTTATATTGTAAGTGGAAAGTACATCTATACATTCTTTCCACTATATCCCTCATAGTTTTGTAAAAAAAAGTGTCCCTCCCATTAACTTCTAGCACCCCTCCAAATGAACTAAGGACCAAGTCATCATCATTTACATCCTTTGTAATTTTTGTCTTCTTAGGATGGCATTCCATTCCCTCGCTATCGTTCTCTACACAAAATTAAAAAAATATGAAATTGAGTGTTTAAAACAGGTTAATGATTAATGTAAAAAAATTGTTTTTAGTAAAAAGTCAAAGAAAAAATTCACGTTGATTACCTTTTCATCCACCTAACTCCTTTATTTGTAACATTTCCATTAAAAATTTATGCTCTTTTCCACTTAGATTGCAAACAATCTTATCGAGTTTCTTAAAGTTTTTGATCATTATTTTAAACCTACAGATAACTCAAATATATCATTTTTTTAATAAAACTAAAAAATCCACCTTCTTCTCCTGTTGGGATGAGCTACCATCATGCTTTCTACAATAAGTTGTTTTCCTTGAACTTCTATCGGCTATCTTCTATCAAAAAAATCTACAAATCATCAGATATAGAAATTATGAAATACTTTTTACAAAATAAGATTTTGGTGCAAATAACAAAATAGTATGCATTGGTGGGTTAAACATATGTATATGAACCAGTATATGATTATCATGTTGTTACGAAATTTAAAATAGTTTGTTTAAAAATTGTTATATTCACATGGTGCTCTATAAAGTAATAGAAGAGTTGGTGCCTCATTATTATTTATTGTGCAACGTTGAACCCATGAACAAATTTAAAACATCTTGATTTTGGTATTAAAAACAATATTTTTTACATTTTAAACTCAGCAGTGTTGTTGACCAGAACATGTACACTGATGTGTTATTCTTGTACAATGTGCACCGCTAACCGCGAAAATGTTTTTTTTAAATAAAATTGACACCGACAAGGTTTGGGATCCAATGTAATGAGTGGTTACATTGCAACGGATATCAAATGCCCCATATAAAAGTAAAAAAACCCTATAAAAATGTGTTTCTTAAATAAAATCTCCTTGTGAAATATAGAGAGGGAAATCAAGAGAAACAACAACAAAAACTAGGGCTTCCAATATTGAAGGTGACTATGAAACCCTTTTTTTTTTAGAATGCACTGAAAATTGTTGGAGTCAAATAGGGGAAATATTGAGATGATCAATAGAATTAAATCACATACCTTAAATTTCTCCTCTATAGAATTGTATGTGACCTACGGTGATCCCTTACAAATTTATCTCTTCAAAAAATATACCCACTCCAAAGTCTTTGTTGCTAAATCTCTCTTGCACAAATCTCCTCTTTAAATTTTGGCAAAAGAATCAAACAATGATTAGTGTTTTCATTTAATTGACAAAGTACAGATGCAAACCTCCACAGTTTAAATTTTGTGGAGGTTTTCCTTTGCATGGGAAAAAATGAAGGTCGCTCTTCAATGTCTCTCATAATTTAGCACACTTGTGCATTTTATATATACAGACTTGTTGATCTTGAATATGGTTTAATATATTTAAGATAACATGACGAGGATAAATCCCCCTACGTTTTTAAAGAGGTGATACTCCTCTATCAATATTTCATACTTTACAAAAGAAGGCTATAAAATATTAAGTTTTCATAAGATAAATATTTACTTGAAAAGGATAGTTGAGAGAGGACCAATCTCATTCAGGAAATGAATATTCATAATATGATACAAGTTTGTAAACCATAAGGATAAGGAATTTGAAAATATAAAAGTTACATCGTAGCATGATCAAAGTAACACATCATTGGACAAGATAAGAAACACAACTCCCGTTCACAGAGAACTTGATATGATTATTGCATTAAACTCAAAAAATATTTTGATGGACATGCATTTGAAACCTCATGCTTAAAATCAAAGTATGAGAAATCACGAATGTATTTCCCCAAATATTTCTCTCGGGATCCTCAAAAAATATACAAATGTTTGTATTGAAAATAATAATGTATGAAATGTTTATGAAAAAGTAAAAGGCATTCATCCTTCAAGGAGGAGTGGGAATGGGTTCTCGTGGATCATGAAATTAAAGAAAGACCTGGAAGACGGAATTCTTATGAGAGGGAACACATTTGTATAGGTGAAAACCACACACATACAAGATATGGATAAAATTCCAAACCATGGTATTAAACTAGATCATTTGACATATGTTTCTCAAACACCTCTTTCCTCAGTGGTTGATAAATAAAAGTGTTCTAAGTTGCATGTGTTATAATTCTTTATAGTTTGAAAGAAAAATATAGATAATCAAACAAGAGATTTACATATTTTTTAAGGTATATATTCTAATGGTTATTATATTTTGATTTATTTTCTAAAATATATTTGCAAGATTTAAATATTTGTATCAATTATGACAATTAATTAATCTTAATGCGGGAAATTATTTCCATCAAATAATGTAATTCATAGTAAACATAAACAGGCATAGAAATGTTGAAATATTTGGATGTTGGATATAAAGTATATCATGCATGTATGGAATTGTATTCTATAAAAATGTTGATAGCAAGATGAGTCATATGTTCAAAATGCTCTAACGTAAAGGGATGGCATGTTCCACAGAAGGTATTATTCCACTCATGCATAATTCCAAGAATGAAATGGATGTTTTGTATCGAATATTTAGTTGAATATAGGAAATGGCATGCAAACAATAAGAGTTTTTAAGGCTTGTTTCACATCCCCATTGGTTCCAAGGAAATAAAGCACATAGAGAATACTAAACTTGAATAATTTATAAGTGAATTATTTTTTATGTTCAGATTGGTCAAGATCCAAACAACAACCTCACGAGGATATGAATCCCCCTACGTTTTTATAGAGGTGGTACTCATCTGTAATTGTCCAAAAGAAGTAGCTTTATGTTCTTGGATTGGACTACCAAATGGGAGAATGCTAAACATCAAACCTCAAATATTTATTGTTTTGTTTTATATATAAAATGGATCTTGATAGCTAGGTCTGCTCTTTAAATAAAACATTTTATCCAAGATAAACCATGCATCCTTTTTACAAATAAAAGATAATGAAGGGGTTCAAAATAAAATAAAAAATTGTATTCAAATTCATTATTACAACACTCTAAAACACATACAAACTGAATATGCATATATATATATTCTCACAAGAAAAAAGAGTGAAATGATATTTGATCATTTCAGAGAACTTTAAATGAGTATTGCATTCAAAACTGAAAAGAAATTGATAGGCACACTCCAAAAATCTCACACTCGGAAATCCCAAAATATGAGAAATCATTAAAGTTATGCCCCGAAATAGTTCTTTGTCGAGTTAATTACATGAAAGATATTTCTCATTACATAGCACTCAGTAAACCAATTGACTAATGCTTCAGAAATAAAGTCTACCAAACACAAGGACTAAACTCCCATGAATAAATTATACAATCATGGCTTACATTTATCAATCACATAGATGGTTGTAAAATACTCCTATGATCTATTAAGAAAAGGCCTAGAATAATACAAGAAAAACACTCAAGAACTTAGTCTTATGCTCCATTCAGAAATACAAGCATAAATCCTTGAGAAAAATAGTGTAGAATATGGAGAAGCAAGAAAAATGGATATCTATGTTTGTTGATCAGAGATTTGGTTGCATGTTCATGGTTGGACCTTTTCTATTCTGATATTATAACTACCCTCTCACCTCTTTTTTGTTGGTGCTATCTCTTTTAAATTATGCTTCCATTGCTTCTTGAAGTAGTTAAGGTTTTGGTCTTTCTAGGAAATTCCACACGCTTTTCTTCTTGGAGTAACCACTTTAATTAATTATTTAAGAAGCCTCATTAATAACTTTATGTCATTGAAATTCATGCCTTTAAGTGGGGACCATTTTGTTTTTAATAAAAGTCATTTAATAAACTTTTATTTTCAAAATTCAAACTGACTGGCTTTTAAAAAGTGGATTGTATTTTAAGATTTTTGAGTATGATATTTGATTTCTCAGCCATTGAAATCATCATAGAAGCAATATTCATCATTCTATATTTTCAAAGAGTCCTCTTGAGCGCAATTTGGATAGACTTGGGAAGCCGAGGTTCCAAACAAATTTATCAGCAAACCATCAAAACATAGTTGACTATTATTTTAATTTTTCGGAGAATTATGGCCAAATTAATCCATTAAAAACTATCCCATCATCCTTCTCATAAAATTTTCTTTCCAACTAGGTATAGTTTGTCTAAAACCGATGCCCGGATCTCAAGTTATGACCTTCGAAAAATCGTTGTTCAGCAGTTGTCCATCCAATTTGTGGGTTAATCTTGGCCCTTCATTAAATTTCACCTTCTAAAATCCCACATGCATTGTGGTAGCTGATAGTATAGTGTTTGTATGGTAAATTATTCCATACCATTCCTATGAATTAAAAGGAAACCATGGATGTCGAACCTTAGGAAAATCATGACTTAATAAAAAAAATCGATGGCAAACTTGCCCAGTCATCGCCCATTAAGCATCCTCTTCATCCCCCAGTTAGTGTTGAGTTAGCATCCATGTCATCTCCATATGTCTCACTATGATCATTTTCCATAGGCTTCCACATGTCATCACGTAATTGGTCACCACATGTCATCATGTGATTGGTTAACATATCTTGGAATTAAACTTAGGAAATAAGTCAAGTATGGGAAAGTGGGGAGATATTACGAGAGGGGGGGAGAATTATGGAGGTTCGATGGGGTGTTTTGGGTGTAGGGGGTGGATCTGATGTGACTTTCACAATGCAGTGAGGGATATGGAGAGATAAGGAGGGGAAAGGAGAAGGGGAATATAAACCCTTGAAGGAGAGAGAATAGGGTGTGGAGGAGTGATGACATAGGAAAGAGGATCGGATGTAGAGGATGTCGTGGGGGTAGAGGAGAAAGGATAAGGGGCATACAAACCCATGGAGAAGAGAGGTAGTGTGGAGAGGGGGGAGGGAAAATGAAAAAAAATTGTAACTGTGGTAGAGTATAAGAGAGGAGGGAGAATATAATAGAGGAGAGTTATTGAAATAGACTAAGTATAGTAGTAGAGTATAATAAAGGAGATTTCTCGAAATAGACTAAGTATAGTATAAGAGAATATAAGAGTTAAGAGCGTGTAGGAGAGGCAAGTCTTGAAATAGAAAATAGACTAAGTATAGTATTGAGTATAAGAGAGGAGAGTCTTATGAGATACGAAGAGAGAAGTATAAGAAGGATAAGAGGGAAAAAAATACTAAGACTAAGTATGAGAATACTGAAAAGAGTGAGGAGAGTACTTAGTCAAAAACTTAGAAATGGAGAGGAAAAAGGAACACGACACTTAGAAAATTGTTTTTTGCAATTTTGCATTGTCTCTATCGGACTTATGAACAAAATTATGAATATCTTGGGCATACATACTCGAATTTTGATTCTGAAAAATGCATGACGAAGTTGAAACTGAGGACTACATCATCAGTTGATCAGAATGCACAAATTCCTTCTTCTAATTTTATTTTTTAATTCCAAAGAGCAGAAAATTGAGGTGACCGAATTTTTATCGACAATTGGCGCCAACTGTGGGACAGTGAACCCATGTGGGTTGATGAGAACACCAGAATATGAATACCATCTGACTTCTCCATTAGGCTATGGAGTCATATTAAAAATAAATTCTTGTAATTCCTCCTCCATGGAGTCATCTTCAAGCACTCCATCTAGCAACTATTTTATTACAAAAAACTTGGACTGAAGAAACAAACTATGTACAACGAATATCTACCTACCTTATCCTACTTGGAGGAAGGGACACTTTCAAGTGTAGGTAGATTTCCAATGGATCCATTCAAGCATCCAACTAATCTGTGGAATGAACTCTAGAATTGGGGAACATATCGATGCTACTACCAAGGAGTCAAGGACATGCCCAAAGTGTGTTGAGGTGAAATTGAGCAAGATGTGCCCAATATTTTATTGCATTGCTTGGCCAATAATGCTTTGGAACAATGATTCAATATAATCAATTCTTTGTTGCTCAAAAATGTTGTTTTCTTTGGTTGGATGAGGATTTTCCAATTTGAAAATACTTTCATCTTTCTCCTTATCGTCAACCAAAATCAAAATTCTTGGTTCATCAACAATGTCTTGAAAGCATTCTTTCTTCATGAAATGACAATCTTGTCCATCATTGTTCTTGGGATTAATTTCTTCCAACAATTATTCTTGTTGAAAATGTTCTTGTGACTTTTCATCATCAATATGCGGCCATTGCAAAACTGTTGCAAAATGTTCCACATGATCTTGTTGTGCATTTGGTGGAGGCTCTTCAATTTCACTTTTAAACTTGTTGCCTAAAAGATCCTCATATGGAGTATATGAGAAGATTAAATATTCATTGTCTTGCATCCATATGGGAGAGGGTGGGTGGGAATCAACATGGAAAACATTTGGGATTAAATTTTCAACAAATGAAGTTTCCAACACATCCCAACTGGTAATGGTCTCAGGAAGCAATGAATAGAACCATTCATGAGCATTCCCATGCAGAGTTTGCACAAATAATCGACATGTAAAATTATCTTCAGTAAGATTGAAAACATCACATGTTATTTTGAATTCAAACAAATGTTTCTATGCATCCTTTAAAGTATTCCCAAATAATCTGGAAAATATTTCAATAGAAATATCTGGCATTTCAAAATCTATTGGTGGCAGATTTAAAGGGCTTTTATGTAATCGCCTCGTTCTTTGGTTACCTCTTCCTTCTCCCACATCTTGTAAATTCATTGATGGACTTGGTGGAGAAGGAAAAGGAGCATCACAACATGAAATAAACTCTTCAGAGGAGTCATAATATAGATCTTCTTGATATTATTGAATATTTCCAATGGAGTTGTCAAGGCATTTAATAATTATTTCAATGGAATCACCAAGGAGTTACACCTCCCAAAAAAATTATTGTTCTTGGCTCTTTTCGAGGTCATTCAAATATTTATGAATAATCTTTTTATAAACCTCGTGCATCTAGAACAAGTAGCAGTATTTTTTGATCTTCTTTTTTAAACTTTGAACCATGGAGACTATCATCCCTCAATCAAATTTGAAATAAAGCCTTGGGTATATTGAAACAAATCGTACCCCATTATGGTCACCAAAAATGTTGATATTCATATTGGTCAATATCCAAACAAAAACCTCATGAGGATATGAATCCCCCTACATTTTTATAGAGGTGGTACTCCTCTGTAATTGTCCAAAAGATGCAGCTTGATCTTCTTGGATTGGACTGCCAAATGGGAGAATTCTAAACAACAAACCCCAAATATTTATTACTTTTTTTATGTATAAAATGGCTCTTGATAACCAAATCTACTCTTTCAATACAACATTTGCTCAGAGATAAACTAAGAAGCCTTTTTATAAATAAAATATAATGAAGGGCTTCAAAGTCAAAATAATTATGTATTCAACTTCATTATTACAACCCTATGAAACACATACAAACTGAAGATGCATCCATATATTCTCACAAGAAAAAAGAGTGAAATGAACTTGAACATTTTAGAGAACTTTAAATGATTACTACATTCAAAACTAAAAATAATTTGATAGGCACGCTCCAAAAATCCCACACTTAGAAATCCTAAAATCTGAGAAATCATTAAATTTATGCCCCGAAATAGTTCTCTATCGAGTTAATTACATGAAATATATTTCTCATTACATAGCATTTAGTAAACCAAATGACTAATGCTTCAGAAATAAATTCTGCCAAACGCAAGGACTAAACTCCCATGAGTCAATTAGACAATCATGGCTTAAATTTATCAGTCACATAGATGGTTATAAAGCACTTCTATGACATATTAAGCAAAGGCCTGGAAGAATACAAGAAAAACACTCAAGAACTCAGTCTTATGCTCAGTTCTGAAATACAAGCATAAATCCTTGAGAAAAATAGTGTAGAAGATGGAGAAGCAAGAAAAATGGAGATCTTTATTTTTTTATCAGATATTTGGCTACATGTTGATGGTTGGACATTTTATATTCTTATATTTTGACTACCCTCTCACTTTTTTTTTGTATGGTGCTCTGTCTCTTTTAAAATCTGCTTTCGTTGCTTCTTGAGGTAGTTAAGGTGTTGGTCTTTCTAGGAACTTCCACGCGCTTTTATTCTTGGAGTAACCACCTTAATTATTTCTTTATTGAATCCTAATTAATAAATTTGTGTCATTGAAATGTGTGCCTTGAAGTGGGGGCCATTTCGTTTTTAACAAAAGTCATTTACTAAACTTTTATTTTCAAAATTTAAATTGACTGCCTTTTAAAAAGTGGATTGTGTTTTAATTTTTTGAGCATTATATTTTTTTATCAGCCATGGAAACCACCATGGAATAAATATTCATCATTCTATATTTCCAAAGAGTCTTCTTGAGCACAATTTGTAGTTATGGATCTAAATTTGTAGCCTTGGGAAGTCGAGGTTCCAAACAAATTTATCAGCAAACCATCAAAACACAGTTGATTGTTCTTTTAATTTCTGGGAAAATTATGGCCAAATTCAACCCTTAAAACCTATTCCATAGTCTTCCTCATCAAATTTCCTTTCCAATAAGGTATAGTTTTTATAAAAAGGACACCCAGATCTCAAGTTATGACCTTCGAAAAATCGTTACTCAACAGTCGTCCATCCAATTAGTGGGTTAATCTTGGCACTTCATTAAAATTATCCTTCTAAAATACCACATGCATTGTGGTAGTTGATAGCATAGTGTTTATATGGTGAATCCTTCCATACCCTTCATGTGAAGCAAAAGGAAACTATGGAGATCGAACCTTTGGAAAATCATGACTTAATAAAAAAATCGATGGCCCACTTGCCCAGTCCACGCCCTGTAAGCATCCTTGTCATCACCCAGTCAACATCGAGTCAGCGTCCATTTCATCGCCATAGGTATCAATGTGATAATTTTCCATAGGCTTCCACATTTCATCATGTAATTGGTCGCCACATGTCATCACGTGATCGGTTTCCACATGTCATCACGTGATTGGTTAACATATCTTGAAATTAAACTTAGGAAATAAGTTAAGTATGGGAGAGTGGGGAGATATGACAAGAAGGGGAGGAATTATGGAGTTTTGGTAGGGTATCGCAAGGGTAGGGGGTGGATCATATGTGAGTGTCATGGCGTGGTGAGGAATGTGGAAAAATAAGGAGGGGAAAGGAGAAGTGGAATCCAAATCTGTGAAGGAGAGAAAATGGGGTGTGAAGGAGTGACGACGTACGAGAGAGGATTGGATGTAGAGGAGGCCATGGGGGTAGAGGAGAGAGGAGAAGGGGCATCCGAACCCACAGAGAAGCGAGGTAGTGTAGAGAGGGGGAAGGGAAAATGAAAAAAAAATCTAAGTGTGGTAGAGTATAAGAGAGGAGAGTTCTTGAAATATACTAAGTATAGTATTAGAGTATAAGAGAGGAGAGTTATTGAAATAGACTAAGTATAGTATAAGAGAATATAAGAGTTAAGAGAATGTAAGATAGGTGAGTCTTGAAATATAAAATAGACAAATTATAGTACTCAGTTAATATTCTCCCTTCATTAAAATTCGCTTTCTAAAATCCCACATGCATTTTGGTAGTTGATAGTATAGTGTTTATATGGTAATGTCTTTCATACCCTTCATGTGAAGAAAAAGGAAAATATGGAGGTTGAACATTAGGAAAATCATGACTTAATGAAAATTTTGATGGCCCACTTGCCCAGTCATCGCCCAATAAGAATCCTTGTCATCACCCAGTCAGCATCGAGTCAGCGCCTATGTCTCACCATGATAATTTGCATAGGCTAACACATGTCATCACATAATTGTTCTCCACATGTCATCACATGATTGATCGCCACATGTCATCACATGATTGGTTAACATATCTTGGAATTAAAATTAAGAAATAAGTTAAGTATAGGAGAGTGGGGAGATATGACGAGAAGGGGGGGAATTATGGTAGGTCGGTGGGGTATCACGAGGGTAGGGGGTGGATCGGATGTGAGTGTCATGGTGCTATGAGGGATATGGAGAGTTAATAATGGGAAAGGAGAAGGGGCATCCAAACCCATGAAGGAGAGAGAATGTGGTGTGGAGGAGTAATGACATAGGAGAGAGCATAATATGTAGAGTAGGTCGTAGGGGTAGAGGAGAAAGGAGAAGGGGCATCTGAACCCGTGGAGAAAAGAGGTAGTGTAGAGAGGGGGAAGGGAAAATGAAAATAAATTCTAAGTGTGGTAGAGTATAAGAGAGGAGGGAGAGTATAAGAGAGGAAATTTCTTGAAATAGAATAAGTATATTATTAGAGTATAAGAGAGGAGAGTTCTTGAAATAGACTCAGTATAGTACAAAAGAATATAAGAGTTAAGAGAATGTAAGAGAGGCGAGTCTTGAAATACAAAATAGACTAAGTATTGTACTGAGTATAAGAGAGAAGATACGAAGAGAAAAGTATAAGAAGTTGATCTAGATTTGTAAATGGAACGAAATTAAATACAAAGTTATAACAAAAACATAGAGATACAGTGAAACTTGACTTCTATTAATAAATGAAATGTGCTAAACTGTAAAAATGAAGAATGAAACAAACACGCTCGAATGGTGGTAGCTTATCTCTGAGAAGAGATGTAAAGGATATGTGCATTCACCAAAGCACATTAAAATGAGTTCGAACGGCCTTTTTATCATAAATAAGCAATTGGGAAACCATAAACATCCAAAAACCTAACCCTAGGAGACAAAATGCAAAAATTCTTGTGGGCCCCAATGGGGTTAGTTGGTATGCAGACTTCCCGAGGTTGTAATTTTTGCATACGATATTTTTTTGGTGCACTCGATAACCCATTATAAATTTCTAACCGAGAAGTACACACTTCATAAGGCCAAATAATACCCTTCAAGCACTATTTGGGACATTGTCGCGCCAAAAAAATGTCGTTTAAGGCCTCAAAATGGCCCCCGAAGTTCACGACCAAAAAAAATATAGAAACACTACCAAAATGGAAAATTATTTCTTGATCTAGTGGAATAGGTGGGTGGCCACCGATATCCATATGGAACAATCCTCCCCCCTTAGGAATCAATAGTCTCCATTTCCTTGAGTTCCCCCATTAGAGGGGAAACTTATGTTGAACTTGGCCCCAGGTGAGCCACTTGCCTTGGTGTAGGAGTTGCCCTGCTTTGACAACCCGATAAATTTGGATCCTTTGTTGGCGAGTGTCCTTAACCTATGTGTCCACGATATGATCAATAGTTTCTTGTTCCACACAGTTAGGGTTGATCTCTATTGGTTTCAACTACTATGGTATATCTTATGTGTCCAATAATGGAAGAAATTATGGCCGAAGTAGGTCCACATTGAACATTGGGTGCAAGCCAAGGAAGGGAGGGAATACTTAGCTCAAAAGTATTGTCACCCAAAACCTTTATGATGGTGTAAGGACCATAACAAAGTGGACGAAGATTCTGATGGGATCCTCTAAGGCGCCCCTTCTACAAATTCAACCAAACCTTGTCTCCCACCTGAAACTTGTGTGGCACCCAGTGTTGATCTCGACACTGTTTGTACTTAGAATTTTCTTTCTGGAAAATATCATGGACATGTTGTCAGATGTGTTGAATCCATTCAATAAACTTGGTGGTTTTTTCTGCCTCAGATTGAACATGGGAAGACTCTGCTTGTGTGGTCGCAAAGGGAATTGCAACATCAATGCGACCCAATGGTTGAAATCTTAGCCCCACTTGAAAGGGTTCATGGCCGATCAAGCTATGGAGAGATTTGTTATATCTATGATGAACATAGGGGAGACTCTCATCCCATGTGCATGGATGCTTAGAGTTTTACAAGCGCAAGATATGCATGATCATCCTATTGACGACCTATGTCTGGCCATTGTTAAAATACATCTTATTTTAGTATAAAACTTATTATAAATTAGATTTTAGCCTCCTAAAAAGTTCCAACAACCATACAATTGTACTTTATGAGCAAAAAAACTATTAGACAAGTTTTGAAATAAAATGGTAGCGGAAATAACTCTTTAGCAGCAGACAATAAACCTCATTTGGCACAAAAATGTGAACATTTCCACTTGAAAAATACTCAGGAAAGTAAAGACATATTTGAGAAGAAAGAGTTAATTATTCAACTCTAGGAAAATCAGATTTTTTACAAAAGCAAATAGCATCATCATAAAACACAAATTGTCTCTCACTTCGACAAGTCGCTTCTCTATACAAATAGTCCCAGATTGTATCTAGGGCAGAATGCCTTGATTGTATGGCATGTACGGCCCAGGAAATCCAACAAATCTCCACAAACATTCACAAAACTGCATAGAAACTCATGCCAAAAGAAACAGTACGCTACAAAATGGAAAAAACTCAGCAAAATTGCATAGAAAATCGTGCCAACATGTTGTAAAATCATAGCCTTGATTTTTGTGCCTCCTCTTTGTTGTACGGACATCCTACATAGTTGTACGACCTATTATATAGTTTTTGTACCGACTATAATAAATTTTTCAAATTATCTTGGGTTGTGTGCCCATCCCTCTCCTAAGGATGTGTGTCAAACCCCCTTTGTTGTAGATCTTCCTCCAAGAAAGAACTCTCCTAGAAATTCATGAATCTTCAACTTCCTCTCACTCTCCTCAAAAGTGCACCCCCTCTCTCCCTCATGAGCTTCCTTTATTCAATTTTTAAGTGTAACTTCCCTAACCCTTGGTCTTCCAATGAGATTAAAGGTCAAGATTAGATCTTTCCCTTATGAGATCAACAATCATGACTTAATCATTTGTTGAGGTCACTTAAGTCCCTAAAGTGACCCATAACATCATAAAGTCACTTTTACACTTAAAAATTAAAAAGACCAAATTTAATAAAATTGCTTTATAAAATCACTTTATAAAGTTACTTTATAAAACACTTTATAAAGTCACTAAGGAGAAAGTGTGTCTAGTCACTTCCGCATGTTAGGCACTGCCAATACAGAAGTTCCTCCAATCTACTTATTCTAACAGCCATCAGTTTGGGGGTGGAAGGAAATGTAATTGGTGATCTTGGTGTCCAACAGTGACCAGAGTGTTGATATTATGGTAGTTGCGGGAGGTATTAACCTCCATGTGTAACTAATCCAGATTATTTTTGGCACGAAATGAGAGAGGAGATATAATAAAGAAATATACAGAGATATCTCAGATATACAACAATATAACATAAATGTATCAAAGATGAAACCATAAAAATAGAGATACAGTAATACAATTTATATTAATGAGCGAAAATGCACAAAGACTGTAAAAATACAGAGTGAAAGACTCGCTAGAATGGTGGCAGCTTATCTCTGAGAAGAGATGTGACGGTTACTTGCATTCGCAAGAAGATGATTCCAATGAGGCTCTGAAGAAATTTTTACAATAAACAGGAATGTCAAAAACCCTAGACATCCAAAACCTAACCCTAGGAGATGAACCCCCAAAAGTCATGTGGGCCCCGTTTGGGTAAGTCAATACATCAACTTCCTAGGGTCGTAACTTTTGCATACGATCTTCGTTTTAGGCACACGATAGACCGTTGGAAAGGTACCTTCAAGGAGATTCATTTTGGGGGCTCAATAATTCCTTTATATATCATTGAGAAGCTCAATTTCGAAAAACCTTCATTTAGGCCCTCAAAATGACCCCGGAAGTTAAAACTGCTAAAAATAGTAAATTGCCAAAATTTCCTGAAAATTGTTTTGAGCGAGTTGGAAAAGGTGGGTGGCCACCAATATCTACCTGGATGAATCCTACTTCCTTAGTAATCAATGGTATCCATTGCATTCAGTTCCTAGGGGAGAGAGGGAAGCGTTTGATGAATTTGAATCTTGGTGAGTTGCTTGCCTTGCTGGAGACATCGCATTGCTTGGTTTGTGGGAGGTTGTCATGAACCTATTGTTGGCGGAGTTGAATCTGTTCAATCGGTCAGGATACATGAGATGTTTGTGTGCAGAAGGAATCTTTATGTTTTGTTGCAATCTTGTTGACATGGTTCCGTTGGACATAAGGTGCTTGGGTCGAGGTTGTAGTGGTTGCAGTATCCTTTTGTTCCCATTTTGAACAGATTGTGAAGAAGATGAATTTTGTAGTATGAGATACTACCTTGCAGCATTGTTTAGGTGGAACAGTAGTCGAAACTACCTCTGGTATTCTACAGAGATGACCCCCAAAAGTAACAATGACACTACGAGGTCGAGACTCATAAATAGCATGGCGCTTCCACATATATGGTTGTCCCAAGAGAACATCACAAACATATAGTGGGGCAACATCACATAATACCTCATCCTTGAAGGGTTGGATGTCGTATGACAATCGACATTGTTGGTTGACACAGAGATCTCGTCCTTGGTGAAGCCACCCGATGTTGTATGGTTGCGGATGTGGTGTTTGTTAGGCGGAAATATTGTCGTTTAATTCCATTGTAGTACTTGCCCAACTATTTAATTTGCCAATCCAAGGTTCGTAGGCTTACGAAGAACATGCACTATATATGTAGGACTGAAGTAGAACTAATCTAATCTAATTTTTTGAAATGAAATTAATCTAGGAAAGCATTGAAAGACTAACTAGGAAAGCAAGAAATTAATCTAGGAAAGCAATACAACATGTGAAGAGTTGAATGACAAAA
>SNQJ01S0016620.1:1273-17281 GCA_010110895.2 Picea sitchensis
AGATATACCGCATCCATCAATATACAACTTCATGGATTCACAAACTCAGATTGGGCAGGAAGTTCAGAAGACAAAAAGAGCACTTCAGGCATGTGTTTCAGCTTGGGCTCCGCTATGATATCTTGAGGCAGCAGGAAACAAAAGTCTATCACACTTAGCACAACATAAGCATAGTATATGGCAGCATGTGAAGCATGCACATAAGCAATATGGTTAAGGAAGTTAATCTCCGATTTATTTGATCAGATTCCAGAATCGACCATAATATATTGTGATAATCAAAGTTGTATAAGATTATCAAAACATCCCATGTTTCATGAAAGGTCGAAACACATTGAGATCAAATACTACTTTATTCGAGATAAATTCTAGGAAGGAGAGGTAAAGATCGAGTATATCCCCACTGACGAGCAGACAACAGATATCCTAACAAAACCTCTATCTAGAATAAAGTTTGCATATTTCCGAGAGAAGATGGGGATCGTGGAAATAACTCCCTTAGTTGAAAGGGAAGAAATAACTCTCCAGGTTGGGAGGGAGCACTGAAAATATTATTGAAAACATTTATTTTGTGATTGAAAAATAGTCCAGCTCGGATAGATTCTTTCCTGTTCGGAAAGTGGATTGAGATTTCTGACGGACAATGATTTCCCATTGTGGTTAACATGGGAAATAGTCCAGATTGATGATGTATCATAAACAACGACTTCCCATTATGGTTAACATGGGGAGTGGTCTAGGGAAGTCTCTCTTCTTGAGGGTTACTCAATAAGACTGGCCCGCATCGCTGGACAATGATTTCTCATTGTGGTTAACATGAGGAATGGTCCGTTTTGGAGGTTGATACAGGAAAATATTTTCTTCTTGCGGTTAACAGAGGAAATGGTCTGGACAGTCATTCCTTAGGGTTTATACACTCTCTCGAGGGTGCACTTTGATTAGTGTAGGAGGAATGGCCTAGGGTGGGGAATGGTCCAAGCTCAACAATCAGGGATAGGCATTCCTTAGGGTTTATACATTCTCTCCAGGGTGCACTTTGATTAGTGTAGGAAGAATGGCCCAGGGTGGGGAATGGTCCAAGTTCAGAAGACATGACAATTATTCTTCCTTGCTTGAGAATAATAGTCCAGATATCTCATTACTCTACTCTAAAGGCATATATTCTTTCATATCTCACAGACGTGAGTGAAATATTGGCCCAGATGATTCAATTTATTTTAACAATATTTTTCTGTGCAGGTTGGCATCAGATGATTGTTATGGAGACTACCTGTCTCCAGACAATAGAGATATACTAATGTGGTGGATTTGTTCCACTATTTGTGACTATGTGTCATGGTTTGAGTAGTTGTGCACTACCATGGATAAACACAGGTGTGTTCTATCAATTGATATTGTACCAATTGTCATAGGAGATTATCCAGTTGGATAATAATGACAGTGCTCGTGATACTACCAATTGAATGGTCTGTTTGTGCTTAAGACCATACCTCCCTAGCTAGGAGGGAGTGCTGATATTATGGTAGCTCCGGGAGGTATGAACCTCTATTGTGACCTATGAGGAGATTAGAATGTTCCGGAAGGAAGTGAATAAATGAAGGAAACCCTAGACAAGATGTCGGCTGCAGAAATATAATTAATATGAATTAATTAGTACCCAGAAGGAGAAGTCGACCCCAGTAAGTCTGCCATAATCACTATAAATACAGGGCACCGGTCTCTCATTTTACACACTTCTTAGAATTGCAGAGAGCAATTTTTGCGCACTGCAGTCCAACAATTTTGTGCACAAGTCCCGGGGAAGGTGTTGCGCCAGTTCTTGGGTGGGACTATCTGATCAACTTGGTTACTTCTTGCTTGGTGCATTAGCCTCTCTTGGCTATTGGATTGCTACCAAGATTCTTTTCTCTGTCAAGGTCAAGGTTCTCAGAGGGTGGATTCGGCCTATGGTTGGGTGACAAGGGTATTGTCAATGGTAAAATGAGCACAATCTTTCATATTCTAACATCTATTACAATTTACTTATTACTGATAACACTTGTGTAGCAACCATTCTAACCATCAAAACTAATGCTTAAAGGCTTGATCTTTATCTACTAGTTTGTAACTTTCATTCCATATCATTATTTGCAACTTTTGACAGTGTTTTCACACAACTGTTATGATTTATCATTTTTTTTATAAACTTAATTTATGTTGTGTTTTTTAGGACAACAAGCATAGCTTGCTAAGTCCTTAGTGGTTAGTGGCTAATTTGGAAATATTTGGCTTTGAGTTTTATGTCCTGATGTGTGATTTTGCAGGTACTCTTCAAGCCATCATCATTTCTATCCCAAGCTTCTCTTTTCAAGAAGCCTTAGCCACATTGTTCAAGTTATCGAAATAAGGTCCTCTTTCCACTCTTGTCCTTGTTCCCTTTGTGCCCTTAAGGTCACCCAGGAAGCCTCCCTTGTGTTGGAATTGTCCATCACTAAAACAAGGAGGATATCTATTGAGGTGACAGTGATAGGTGTCCCTAGTTGTGTCAAACATTTGGTTTGGGTTGGGATTTTCTCTAACAACAAATCATGCGATGACACCTCCATTTTACAAAATGTCTTGAATCTTGGTTCAATGTAGAAGTCCTTTTGGTTTTGAAAATGCACTACAGATGATATAGATAGATTTAAAATGTTATTAACTTCACCCCAAAACTTGGATCACTAAATTTGGAGCTATATAGAAGCATGGGTGTGCATTTCCATTCGATCACTTTCTACTATTTTGTTCTCTCAATTTACAAGGCATATTTTGCCTATTTTACACAACAACCACTTTTATGTTTGCAAATGAAAATATAAATATGTATACATGTGTAAAATTATCTAAGACACCCTTAACAACTTGAATAACTCAAATTGGAGGTGTTTTGAGACCCAAGCATGCATTTTTGTGAAGCCTGGCGTGCATTTTGCACAAGGGTAAAAATAATAGTTTAAAGGAAAAACATGTATTTGTTGAGTGTGAGTGTGCATTTTTAGATGTGGAGGCTCTAACAAGCCTTAACTATGATCTTTTCCATATTTTGTTACGCACAACATAAAATAGATAGGAGTTTAAAATTATTTTTGGGAAACAAGTATCTTGTCAAAGAAGATGGGTTTTTATTATGTTTGTGATCCATGAGTGGCATAGTCTTTCATTTTCTCCGTATAAAGAAAAATTCAAGGCCTATATTGGTTCCATGTTCCATGTGCATACTACAAAGTATTATATAATCATGTTTAATATTCTCTAATTCCCTTTCTAACTTCAATTTCACATATTTAAAGGGTGTCATTTTAAAATCTAATAAAAAAAGAGCTTAAATTAGGCCCCTTGTGACCTAGAGTGAAGTCCAAAAGCATAAAACATAAATGTGCGAGCGCTAAATAATAAAATTTATAGCACCTAGATCCAACAATTGATATGAAATGTAATCAATGGATGTGATAGTTCTCAATAATTAAAGTTGAATGATTATTAATGGAGTTAAAACTCTCGATAACACCAAACTGCTTGAAGTGTATGTGGCATCATATGATTATTGTCGGGAGGAAAGATAAATCTTGAAAAAATACTTATTAACATCCTGATACCACTAGTGGATTGATGTCATATCACTCCCTGCCACTATATTTCTATATTTCAAAACTTTAAATATGTCGATACACGTTAAACTCTGATAAAATTATATGCATTGGCTTTGAGTGTACACCATTAATTTTTTATTTTTTTAAACTTTATTTTCAGCTCATCGGAACTTTGATTGTGCCAACCTGGTCGTCACAACACTGACGAAATTTTCATGCCATAGCATTGCAATGAAGACGGGCAATTCTCTCCCTTGTGTCACACCTACGATGGATGCTACCCGCCATAACATCACAACTTCGATGACGAGCACGTCGATGCTTCTACGAAACACTCGTTGAATTTTCTGAGCCATATTGTTGCCACACTGACAGACCACATCGGTATTGTGACCACCGCTTGGTGGATGAAACCTATCCAGAATATGCCATGTGGTGTCCTTTTTCATCGAACGCACGACAACTACATATGGGCATCATAGTTGTGACGATGCATTTCGATGAAATTTTGGTGGATTAAATCTCACCACAGTTGCCAAGTGGCAGGTTTGGACATCGAAAGTACGACAATTGTATAGGTTTTTCGAGGGTATGATGAGATGACTTCGATGAACATTCAGAATCATGTGCATTAGAAGTCCATCGTTTAGTCATTGGAAACATGTCGGAAATGATGCCAAATGTACTAGTGTTGGATGGTTGAAAGGACAAGTGTTGTATTCTCAACCTAGGTTCAATTGCCGCAAGTGAATGTTCACCTCTTAATAAGTATATTATTGTGATGGATTTGAGTCCTGTGTAGACAAAGCCTTGAACTTTTGTAAAATTCGATTCACCGAGATATCATCCTCGAAATGAGGGGAAGTTCCCAATGAGTTTCGTTGGGATGTATATTTCACGAAAAAAATAACAAAATTAATGATTCTTTTATGTTATTGTATGTTTTTACTATTGCAGTCTCACAAATCTCATTGACCATTGCTCTAGAAATGCTTGTTGTAGTTTAAATATAATCAAATTCATGGATTTATTGGATTGTTTTTTATTGTAAGTGAAAATAATGTTTATACGTTCTTTCCACTATATACCTCATGGTTTTATAATAGTTTTCCCTCCTCTCATTAAATTCAAGCATCACTCTAGATGAACTAAAGGGCAATTCATCATCATTTACACACTTCATAATATTTTTCTTCTTAGGAGGATCTTCTATTTCCTTGTTCTCAATCCCTACATAGCATTCAACATATGTGAAATTGAATGCTTGAAACATGTGTAGCTATTATTATTAAGAAAGACAACAATAGTAAAAAGTCAAAGAAAAACCTCATATTTATCACCTTTTGATCCATTTGCAACATTTCCATAAAGCTTCTATGCTCTTTTCCACTTACATTGCAAACAATCTTATTTAGTTTTTTCAATTTTTTGCTATGCACAATACATGTTAGCCAATACACATCATTTAAACCTACATACAATTTAAATATATTATTTTAATAATAAAACTTCAAATCACTTTCCATATTCTCTTCTTGAGATGTGATTCCATCGTGCTCCTTGCTTTAATGTTTTTCTGTGATCTTCTATCAACCATCTTATGTCAATAAAAGCCCTACATAATGAAATATACAAATTTTGAAATATGTTTTACATACTAAGTAAACAAATTTAGCTTGAAACTATTTGCAAGTTAGGCAATGCATTTTTATACAATGATATGCACTGATATGTTTATTTTGTGTTGTACGCAAAATAAAAATGTTCTTTAAAAGAAGACATAGCCAAGTGATGCACTATACATTAAAAAAATGCACCGATGCATGTTTCAATATTGTAAGCACTGCTAAAATTGTTGTTTTTTTGTAATAAGACATAACCAAGCAGTGTGATATACACTAAAAAATGCACCAATGTGTATTTACTATATACAATGCACCATGAAATGCAAACACTTAAAAACAACTGACAATGATAGGTATTGGGATCCAATGCAATGTGTGGTCCCAATCCAACAGATACCCAAAACCCCAAATACAAATATCTAAATCCCCCAAAAAATAAATCTCAATGTGAAAGGGTAGAGAGACTAAAACCCTACTGCTAGGGTTTGCAATGACATAAAACAAGAGGGAAGCAACAAGCAGGCTAGGGTTTGCAACACTAAAGATGAGTCTAAAACCCCTTTATTTTATTGAAAATATACTATAAATATTTATAGGAATAAATTTCAAAAAATGAATTTTTTTAATCATTTGGGGTGAAATTTGAGATGAAGATAATGAAATCACACACCTGAAATTTATCCTCTGCAAATTTAATCGTGAGCCACAATGATTTGTTACAAACTTGGCTCTTAAGAAAAACTGCCTACTCTAATCTCTTTCATGGTAAATCTCTCTAACACAAGTCTCCCCTCTAACTTTTGGAAAAACAATGGAATATGTATTAGGGTTTGTTTTAAATCTTACAAAATGAAATTTCTGCTCTTTTTTTTGTATGATATTTCGACACATTGATGATAAACACGTGCTCATTTTTTTTTTTTTTTAACTTGTTTTGATTTACAATGTGCTCTCTAGACTTAAGTGCACTGGTGCACTATATTGACATAAACGTGCCAACCTAATTATTGACAACGAAAATAAAAGTGCAAACCTCTGCAATTAGAGCTTTACAAAGGTTTTCCTTTGTGAAGGTTTTAACATAGGCTTATTTTTGGTGTGTATAAAAATAAAGTACATTGGTGCATCTATTACAAAAATACACATCGGTGCACCAATGTAAATTATGTGAACTACCTACTTAAAAAGGCACTTAAAAGTCAGGTTGAAGTTAGAATGTTACATGCTTCCCAAAACTTTCTTTTAAGACAACAAACACATAAATTCAAAGAAAATTTTAAGGATACATACTTATTTTAAAGCGTAGAAACCTTGGTGAATCTAACTAATTCTTAAAATGTCAACCATAAAATGTTTGGCGATATTTATGTAAATATATTAAAATTTCTAAGGGTTTTATATAGTTCATAAAGAAGTTTGGTGATTTTTATAGTAAAATACTTTTATCCTAGATAATTTGGGCAAATTATGTTAAAAAAATGGAAATTGGCGAATTATTTTTTGGAAAAAAACATGGAAAATTATTCCATGGGCTAAATTTAGGCCCTAAATTTTTCTTTGCATAAATTACAATACTCCATAGGTTTTTTTTTTTTGTGAAATGCATATCCCACTAGACACTTTCCCTCATTCTGAGGATGGTACCCAAGGTAAACTAGATTATTTAGGGCTCAAGGCTAATACGACAATCTACTCATTAAGAGCTCAAATTGTCACTTGTGCGAATTGATCTTGGGTGGGGAAGATAACACTCCTATCAATCGCCTGGGCTAGACCCAATTGACACATTAAGCCATAGGACATGTAGTGGTTAGTATAATTTAAAGCTCATGAGATGGCACATTGTTCCCTTTGTTATAGTACCATCCCTTTTAATATTCATTCTAAGAGAATTATTTCAACACGTTGGTAAATTAAACTCAAAGAATATAATTGTTTAATCAAGACACATATGTATATTATCGTTTGATATATGTATACCACATGAGTGGGAAATGTATCATTTGAAATTATACAAATGATACTTAAATCCACATCATGTACTTAAAAAAGGACTTTAAAAGTTTGTTTGAAGTTAGAATGTTCCATGCTTATGAAACTTTCTTTTAAAAATGTAGACATATATTGATGAAGGTTTTGGCTCAAATGCGGGGGTGGGGGTGGGGGTGATAATATCAAATTGATAATTCTCCATATTCATCATTCCATATCGTTCCAAGTTCATCAAGTTTTCCATTATAGTTTGCAATAAGTCCAAAATTTATTTATATTTTGATTATCTGATTGAATTAATGCTACCTTTGCTAATGCATTTAAATAATGGTGAATTAATCCCCTGGGTGTAGAACAATCGATGATGGAGTGTATTGTTAAGGCACTCCGTTATGAAAAGTCACAAGTTTGAAACACTCAACTTATTTTGTGTGTTGCGTGAGGGGCCGCGTTTACATGCCTGGACTTTATATTGGTAGTAGTCAGATAACTCGACCCTGTGTCACGAGAGTACGAGCCCGACTAGTTGTTGATTCTGCCAACCAAAAAAAAATAGTGGATCGAATTTTGCAGAATCTTGATTCATGATTAAGTTTGGATGCATAGGATATTCCACTAGTACAAAGAGGCCACATCCTATTACCCAGAGAATGATACCATAGATAGATGGTATATGAAAGTGGAGAGTCACTTTGTCCCACCAACTATAATATGCCACCTTCCAACAACCATCCTAAGGCAATGGTACTTCTTTGTGAATTATATCTCTTTTATAACACCCCAATAGTACATGGTTATCTAAAATGTAAAGCGTTGAAGGTGAACCATCGACATGTCACACTATCTCAATATATTAAAGGTACCCAAAGTTGATGGTCTAATACCCCCCATTGTAGTCTTTGATCCAATAGGTGATATAAAAAAGACATGTATGAACACTTAAATATGCTATTTTTTTTTAAAAGTTGGAAGCCAAATAAACTATGCTTCATTGAAAATTGATCAATCTGTCTCCTTCTGTTGAGTCAATTGGGAGTTCAAATGAGCCAAAGTATGATATTAATACTACCCGAAACATATCTACTAGGAGATCTCATAAGTTGTACAAGTTGAGAGAAAAATTGTCCAAGTATACACCAAGGTCGGTTCAATTGCTGGATGGTAGTGATGACTTCTCTCTTCATGTCCATCTACAAAGTAAATACCAAACTTGTTACAACCATGCTTTGTATGGTGCTTGGTCATCTTCCTTACACGTGCTTGATGTCAAGACCGAATTGTCCTTTTGTGGTAATAATTACATGATTCCCAAGTCTATAATAGATACTACAAATATTGGGTTGTTTATCCTTTCACATGTGTTCATTCCTCCCAAATAGTAAGTAGTACTTATGCCATTTTGTTTTCCTCTTTATAATTGTTTTGATTACTTGAATATTGTTAAATACAAACATAGCATTTCCATGTATAGTATGTGCATGGATAATTATGCTTCCAAAAACTTTAACATGAAGAATATGTTATATATCGATGATAGTCCGTGCACCCATGGAAACATTGCAGGGTCCATAAATAGATACAAGTGCTCATTGTTCAATGCAAATTGTTTGTTTTTGGAACACTCCAATGATAAGAAGTTCTTTATGAAAAGGAAGGCATCCATGTTTGATATTGTGTATGTAACTCCCGATGATGAGTTATTAATAAACTATAACTTTAGTAAACCACCAAAATATCATTAAAGGTGGCATGCATTGGGACTACCTTTAGACATATCCTTAGGGCTTAAAAAATATCATTGAGTAATTGTATTTTTGGATTTTCAATAGAATTAATGTAAATTTATTGCTTAATTTGAAATTTGTTTTATAAAGTGGTTGGTTGCATGTGTATTGGAAAAAATTGGCATGTTTCTAATAAATGTTTGCTCTAATGTTTAAACATACATAAGGTATTGTGTTTACTAATACCATTGATTTAATGTTCAATTAAGATTCTAATAATAAGAAACCTATCTACCATTTACTGTTGCACCCCACTATAATGTCAACTAGAGAGAAGATTGCTAAATAAGCACAACTCGAAGAGGAAGCATACAAAACATGGTTGATTCAACCACCTATTCAATTCCTATAAATCCCCTCACCAACACTAACTAACTAAAAGAACCTTTAAAAAAATAAGATGAACTTTCTGTGTGTGTGTGTGTGTGTGTGTGTAACTTAAATCCTACAATGTGTTACATCAATACATCCAATATTTACCAAAGCTAAAATCCCAAGAAGTTACTTATTATACTCATGCTCAATTCCCGACATGTATGGAAAGGGAAATAATTATATTCAGTGCATAAATATGAACCTTATTGGTACGAAGATCCTTAATTTTCTTTACAACAACTCAACAATATAAATAATAAAACAAATCTTATAGCTATCCATATGAGAGTTGGAGGTGAACCAAGGTATGATCCCTGAGCACTTTTAGGGTTTACCGAAACCTCTACAATAACGACTATAAGAAGAGGGGGTGTCGCTCCCTCCTTTCGTAACATCGTGGTTGGGAACAACCACACACCTATCACTCAACCATCATCCAAAAGATAAGAACACATCGAGGCACCTCCCCTCGAGGAAGAAATAAGTAATCCTAATGATCCACTACCAAAAGAGTTGAAGGAAATTGACCAAGTTGCACAGAAATAAGTAATCCTAATGATCCACTACCAAAAGAGTTGAAGGAAATTGACCAAGTTGCACCTATTATCTTGGAAAAACACCGAATAGGTACATGAATCCCATAGGTAGATGAAACCCCAAAATATGAAATCAAATCCACAAAAATGAGTGAAAACAACCAATACATGCAGGATCACACTATCATCTTTAAATTTATGGGTTTATGGTCTTCTGAAAAATCTTTGATTTGGTGGATCAAGAGAAGATGGAAGCTAAAAGGAGACATTGAGCTCAAACTAGGCTTAAAGGGATTTTTTACAGTTGTTTTCAACAATTTTGAGGACCGGGAGAGAATATTTGAGAACAACCCTTTTTTCTTCAACAATGTTGGATTATACCTCCTACTATGGACCAAGAATTCAGCCTATCCAATGAGGACTTCACCGCTGCCCCTATCCGGATCCATATTTAGTCCCTGTGGCAGGAGTATTTGAACCTAGAAATCTTGGAGGGCGTCAGAATCACCCTTGGCTCTTTTTTCAAAACAACCAATGCAACTAAGTAGGGAAAACATACCTCACATGCATGTATCTTTGTCTACCTAAATTTTTCCAAACCACTGCCGACTTCAATCTACTTGATCTACATAGACTTTTATTGGATATAGACAATTAGCTATGAGCACATCCCCTTCCATTGTCAAAAATTCCATGCACATGGACATCTCTTTTAGGATTGTCCTCTGAATGCTCCTTTGGATCCCATAAAAAACACGATTGCAAAATATGAGAAGGGTTTTGAGAAAGTCACCAAAAAAAGGAAAACCCTAAGAAAAACCCCCTCACAACCAAATCCCAAAGGCTCCAAGATCAACAATAACTTTGAAATCCCCACTAGAATCCATGAGTAAACCCAGGAATTAGGACAATCCCAACTACTGAACCAGTCACACAACATATCTGAGGGCCACCCTCACCAAGATCGTGATAAAAAACACGATAATGGAGTAGAATCATCCAACACCGAACATAAAAATGTAGAAGATGATGAATACACGACCTCAGTAGAAGAGGGAATTTAAAAGCATGATGAATGGGTAGACATAGAACTAAGACAGATGGATCCACAAGGGATTGTCGATACATATGCTTAGTGAGAGACAAACTCCATTTTAGAGAGACATATTCAACTACATCCACACCTCAAGGTAAGCATACAATATCCTCTTTGTTAGGAATACAAAATGCTATCTCAAAGGAATCACCCAAATTGGCAAAGGAAGAAATAAAACGAGGACACCAAGCAATAAGCAACTACTTCAAGAGCTTGGTGAATTTCTGGTCAATTCAGGCAGAATAACGCTCATGACAGGAAATTTCCAAACCACCCTTTCTAATTCTTAATGAAGCTCATCTCCTGGAACATAAGAGGCCTTAATGGCCCAAGTAAACAAATAATCCTAAGGAACAAAATCCTTAGAGATAAACCAACAATACTCATGATTCAAGAATGTAAATATTCAAATGAAACACTCAACTAGATAGACTCCAAATGTTGGATAAGTTTCCACTCAATTGTTGTATATGTCAATGAAGCTTTTCAAGGAATGGCACTCCTATGAAACCCTAAGGAGATCCATCTCTCCAACTTTTTCTACAGAAGGAGAATGCTATCTTCTAGATTTCAATTAATTGGATTAGATGAATCATGCTTCATCACCAATTTCTATGGGCCTTAGTTAATGGGAGAAAAAATTCACTTTCTCAGAAGCCTACACAATCTTAAATAACTAGTAGAAGATGGCCACTGGATCATCGGGTGAGACTTTAATATGATAACCTCCCTGGCAGAGAAACAAAGTGGAATTAGATGCCTAGATCTAGACTCTGATAAATTTAAGGAAACAATCCAAGCCCTCCACTTGGTCGACTAGAACACTATGAATGATACTGACACCTAAAACAACCACAAAGGAGGAATTCACCAAATTTACTCTCGGCTAAATCCATTTTTACACTCATATTCCGTGCTTCCCATGGGTTTAGCGATTGAGGCCACAATCCTACCATGCCATGGATGTGACCACTGGCCAATCTGTCTAAACCTTGACTTCAAAGCAATCCCCAAAAATAGGCCATTGAGGTCTTCTAATTGGGGAATCCATCATCTCAAGTGAACATTTCCATGTGGTGGAAGGAAGCAACCATACCAAATGGATCTCCCATGTGCCAATTCCAACAAAGACTCAAGAATCTCAAACTCGGGTTAAAACATTTGAACATAGAAGAGTTTTGGGACATCTTTCAGGCAAAAAACAATAGAAAAAAATATGGAACACATATAACAATACATGATTATGACAGGGATAATTGAAGATTTATGTAACTTCCCCAACCACCCAGGCTGGGCCACGTCACCCAACTTGTAACATTCTCCATTACCAGAATTAATCACATGCTCTTAAACCACAATGTAACATCATCTAACTTATTACTGAATAATATTATTCCAAAATACACTGTGCAAATTCTACTCTAACACATGTTCATGTAGTTTAACTAGAGGTAATGCGCTCAACCCAAGCTTGAGTTGTGCCACAAAAATTATAACAATGGAAGCAAATTTCTCCTTTTAACTCAAATTTGAACAGTGAAAGTAACTCAAATAACTATGCACACCAGCATACTGATCACACAATACAACCGTGCACACGACCACCTTGGCGTCATACACCAATTCTGATTTCCTTGTACGTGGGATATAATTTCCTGTATGCACACACGAATTCCAGTCTCTTGATGCACACAAGATACTTTCATACACACCCAACTATTCAATTCTTGACTCAAAGACTCATGACCAATATCAAAAGATAATTAACATGAAAAATAACAATAGTTGTCATACTTATGCACGACTACAAGACTAAATGACAACACCACCTTACATGTGCAAGAATTATTAAACAAAATAACAACAATTACTTATATTTGATAACATACAAGAATTAACCCATGCCAAACATAGATAAATAAGCACACAGTAAACAAGAGAAGTTCTTAAAGACACTTATCTTTCAGAAAAGTCACCAACTGCATGCGTGACTTAGACGTTCCTCTCAGTCATAGACATTGTTGCTCAAAATATTTCAGCAACAAGTCACTCTTGAGATGGGGCTCAAAATACACCAGGGTAAAAGGATTCCTAGTGCCAATCTATGGCTTAACAACAACAAAATTGCTCGTCCAAGGTGCCTACTCGTGCAACTAGTCTACAGTCCCTCATTCCCCACATGCTTGTCCCACCCCAAGAAGTGTGCCCCTTCTCTGCTCAACAATCCTTTGGTTGCCCCACTTCCCTTACAAGTCTTCAACAACAGGCCGGATTGGGAAGTCTTAGAGCACTGCAACTAATGTCTAGTGCACCAAGGAACAATTCCTAGAAAACTCTCACCTGGAGAGAATGCTCACGAGCCTGCCAACCCACTTCTTCGACAACCTATGAGCTTGAAAATCCGATTCTTCAACAACATATGGGCCTAACAAACCGCCTCTTTGACAACACACAATTTTCCCAAGCGCATGTATATACCAAAGAGTACAATACAATATGGCATGGACCCTTTGCAGAGGAAAATCTGTCTGCTTGAACAGAGAATAACGGATTACCCCCCCAAGATACACTAAGGCCAACAATATATATTGCATGCCTTCAACTCGACACTTGTAACCTTCAGAAATAGCTTTATCCACTTGGTGACTTGTTCCCAATCCCTAGGGAACTCGGGATAAATAATATATCCGTAAGTTACACTTTTCAGAAATATTATTAAAATATCCCCCCCTTTTTCGGTGGAGTTCATCTCCCTATGTCTTTTCGTCTAAGTTAGTCTGTGCGCAATGATGTAATATATTAATAACTTGAGTGTGATACACTTTACATGAATATGTGCACTGGAATATTTGCATCCTGACTTACTAGCCCAATAGTCACACAAGCTCTTTGGCCTCAAAACATATACATATATACATTATAGTCATTCCCGCGCACTTTCTTGAGTGTGCACAACAATTGTTATGAGGGAAAAACTCTCTATGGCCAAGGGTAAACCACAACAGACAGGTATGACTGGAGAAATCAACTCAATTCCAAGATATGCTATATAAACTAATGTGCAAGATAAGAAAGAGACCTACCTCGATCCAATGTTTGATTATGTTCCACCGTTGAGCACTTCGACCCAAAGCTTTATACCTACAATAAGTTCTTAACAAACGAGCAGAGAAAGTATATAGTGATGATATAAAGGGGTTAACACATTAGATAGCATAATCCATCAATAAACATTGCAAACATGCCCGTGGATAATAATCATACATTTGCAATATACCAATAGGACGGGAAAGGAGTATTTCTATTAATAATTGATCAGTAGAAGTGACAACATTACAAAATTCTGTCTCGGCACGTTTCAAAACAAAGAAACCAAGTTCCTTCCAACTGGGCCTCCACCACTTCAATCCTCCACCAAAGGCAAGCTCACAAGAGAGAGACAATGAGGTTCTCTCAACAATAGGGAAAGAGCTTGGGGGCTGAACACTATGTTCAGACTTGAGGGACAAAGGGATGCAGATTCAATATGAAGTAATTTTTCTAGAGTAACTTTGCTCTCAAATTTGAATGCTTTCTCCTCCTTTTCCATAGCTCGAAATTATGATTTTATAGCCTTCAAAATGAAACTAAAGGGCTGAGTCGAAATGTTTTCGGTATGTGGAAAGCCAAGGATCAAAGATCTTATGTCGTGACATGGAAACCGGACCTCATTTTTGTATTTTCTGGCACAAATCTCGATGCACGCGAGCTGTAGTGGAGTAGCCAGTGTATACACATCTTGCATAACTGGTAGGAAGCGTATATGTGGAAGAATGTATATTTTTGGCTCTGGATTCATCAAAAAGGGATGGCAAGTCTGCATAGGGAAATGGAAAAAGGCCCTCTGTGCAAGATAGAAATGGTGAGGCAAATCTCGCTATAACAGATGCCCCTTAATGTGTGAGATCAGAGGAGTATCTGCGATGGACGAAATACATTATAAATAACCTAGAAGTGGAGTGGTAGAGAACCAACTAGATGAACTCAATTTCTTAACACATTATGTACTGACTTTGCATACATGGCTGCAAAGAATACAATGCAGATCCATGTGGAAAATATACCAAACAAGTGTTCATGGCCATGAATAGGCGAATACGAATGCGGTTGTATGCCAAAATCTGTCATAGTCACGAACAAGGCCCAGTGAAACCAGTCTCAAAATCATTCTGAAGATATCTGTATACCATGAAGTACAATATGATCTCCCATGATCACTAAAGTTGAACAGGTGCTGGTCCAATGAAAGAGAAGCAACAACTCAGGAAAGTTGCAACCACATAATGATGTCTTCAAGTCTTATACACAATCCTCTAAGGTGCAAGTTTACATCATGTGAAAAAAGTAGTTGAGGTCGAACATGATGCGACGTTGTTTGATTACCGGTCATTGAGGTATACCGTTAACAAACACGAGACAACCTACCAATAATGAAAGTAGGTATCAAGGCACTAAGTACATTTCTACAAGTGCGAATAAAGGAGTTGGTGTCGAACACTTGAGAAATCCATTGATCAAGAGACATTGATGTATTCCCATCTATCAATGGTGAGAGAGCCTGCCACTAATGACTGCAAGCCTCAAGGCACTCACAAAAATCTAGGTCCCATATCCAGAATAAATGAGATGAAGTTGATGGAAAGAAACCCACTGAAAGGAGATAATTAAGGCATCTCTCATTGGTCATCATGAGGAACAAAGAAGGAGCTTCATGATTTGGTGGAGATCGAACGAAGAACATGTTCACAAACCAACGACCCTGTGCGTCTTTCGCATGTACCAAGTGCAAGTGCTATACAAAAAAGACCCTCTGAATAATAACCAATGATGAAAACTGTTGGTAAAGGCGAGGAAACCATCAATAAGGCTAATGGAAACCAAGACACTGCACAAATCCCAAAGTGTGAATAGATGTCTTCCCATTGAACACAAGGGAAACCACCCACTCAA
>SNQJ01S0016620.1:20185-30769 GCA_010110895.2 Picea sitchensis
GAAGATTCCAACCTCCTACTGTAAGAGGTGTTTGAAGGATATGACTCCCACCAAACGGAGAGGGATAAGAAGGAAGCATCATGCCCCCAGAACCAAAACTTGTATTGGCATAAGGAGGCAAGACAAAGGATGGAAAGTACGAAGACATATCATACATACCATGAGAAAAATGATCAGAGACCCAAGGCATTGACTGAGTACCATAATTATGCATACCATTATAAAAACCAGACGAATTTTCCCCCATGAACGTCATGGGGGGGGTAGAAGTAAATGAGGGGGCCAAAGGAACCCCACTATCCATGATAAAGAGAACTCAGTATAAACTCTTAAGGCTAACTAGTAATCAAAGAGCATACCAAAAAGTCAAACGACCAATATGCATGCAAACGTGCTAAAGTGGCTGAGTGGCCTCCCTCGCTAAAGAAGGTATGTCTCATCCAAGAGGGACCTGAGACTCCCCGCTAAATTTTGGAGGTAATAGAATCAGTTATAGGGGCCCTCGTGGGCTTAACAATCAATCGGTTAGATCCCCCCAGAGAGGTAATCCTCCATAAAGGCTGTGTGTTGTCTGACCCCTATCTGACCTAGGGTACAAGCAAAATAACCCCTGCAAGTAACCTATGAGATACCTAAGTCAAGCAACTAACAAACCACTGTATAACCGATGCACATGCGAGTAGTCATAAGTCTGGATCACCGTATGGCCAGGGTAAAAAATCCTGAAACCTTGAAAACACCGCCTCTCACAAAGGTATGGGTACTATCAAGATCCCCAAATACGAATAAATCCACAAAAACATCTCTAACACTAGGTGAGTATCCAGGGGTTATCCCTTCAACTAACTTCGCGTGACCTCATGATTAACTCTGATGTGAGAGGAACCTCCTGATATTACCAATTATACAATGGAATTCTCAACTCCCTGTCTCAGACACATATGTTGATTTAATTGCCTTGGAGAAGTTTACTCACAAAATCCTCTTCCAAGGCACTAAATCCTAGACTAGTTTGTGCACCCTAAAAAATAAAATCGTGACTAATCAATTTTAGTTTAAAGCGTAAATTTTATTGGCTGTGATTACTCAAAAATGTATGGAAGCGATACTCATGATATAATGACTTTGCAAGAAAATGAATATGAATATAACGCAAATTCTATCTTTAACTCTTCAATGAATGATATACTAATAAAAGAAGTGCAATTTTCAATTTCAACTCTGCAATTCACAAGTAAAATGCAATCTTTTGCTAAATGAACTAAGCTAATGATAAAGGCTCAAAGAAAAAAATGTTAACCAATGCAAAATGCCTATTTTTTTTGTATTTGCAATATATTAAAGAGAAAATGAATGGACTGTAAAGAAACCTGATATATAAATTATACAGTGTATAAATGAAATAACTTAATAAGAATACCAAGCAGCCAAGAAAACAGCCTAGGGTTCAAGGACAACAAGGATGAAAAACAAAGAGAAAGACGCCCAAAAATTCAACTCCCAACAGGTTTCCTATCAACCTAGAGAAACTCAATAGGCACTACAGAGGCCTAAGAAGGCTCAACAATCCTCAAAACTCACCCATCAATCACTAAACCAAGAAAACAAGCAAAGGGAAGTGGTATACGCGATTGTTCAAGAGAAGAAGGCGTATATACGCATCTTGCAGTAAGACAACAAGAGTATGTACGCGACTGTCTGGGAAAAAGGAGCGCATATGCTTTAAAACAAGTCTAGGCAAAGGAAAGAAGGATGAAAACTCAGACCCATAGTGAACAGAATATTTCAAGTAGTGATACGACAAGAAACACAAAGGAAAAAAGAGTAATGTAGGAAGGAAAAGTACTTCAACCCTTAGAAGGAAGATCTCTCCCTAGTGGAGTCTCCAATTCTGTTACGAGGGAAAAACTCTCTATGGCCAAGGGTAAACCACAACAGATAGGTATGACTGCAGAAATCAACTCAATTCCAACATATGCTATATAAACTAATGTGCAAGATAAGAAAGAGACCTACCTCGATCCAACGTTTGATGATGTTCCATCGTTGAGCACTTCGACCCAAAGCTTTATACCTGCAATAAGTTCTTAACAAACGAGCAGAACAAGTATATAGTGATGATATAAAGGGGTTAGCACATTAGATAGCATAATCCATCAATAAACATTACAAACATGCCCATGGATAATAATCATACATTTGCAATATACCAATAGGATGGGAAATGAGTATTTCTATTAATAATTGATCAGTAGAAGTGACAACATTACAAACTTCCATGTCAGCACAGTTCGAAACCAAGAAACCAAGTTCCTTCCAACTGGGCCTCCACCACTTCAATCCTCCACCAAAGGCAAACTCACAAGAGAGAGACAATGAGGTTCTCTAAACAATAGGGAAAGATCTTGGGGGCTGAACACTGTGTTCAGACTTGAGGGACAAAGGGATGCAGACTCAATATGAAGTAATTTCTCTAGAGTAACGTTGCTCTCAAAGTTGAATGCTTTCTCCTCCTTTTCCATAGCTCGAAATTGTGATTTTATAGCCTTCAGAATGCAACTGAAGGGCCGAGTCGGAACGTTTTCGGTATGTGGAAGGCCAAGGATCAGAGATATTCTGTCGTGACATGGAAACCGGACCTCATTTTTGTATTTTCTGGCACAAATCCCAATGTACATGAGCTGTAGTGGAGAAGTTAGCGTATACACATCTTGCATAACTGATAGGGAGCGTATATGTGGAAAAATGTATATTTTTGGCTATGGATTCATAAAAATGGGATGACAAGTCTGCATAGGGAAATGGAAAAAAGGCCCTCTGTGCAAGATAACAATGGTGAGGAAAATCTCTCTATAACAACAATGAAATATGCGCACCCTCCCTTGATGCACAATCCACATGCACTAGCTCAGGTATGCACAACACTATTGAATGTACACACCTTTTCTTTGATAACAAGCCTCACACACTCCACTGGTGCACGCAGTACCAAAAATTGGCACCAACGACTCACCAGCCTATATGTACGTTACATTTACACTTGTTTCCAATGACTCACTAGCCTGTATGGATCATTACATTGTGGACTACTCAAGAATGCGCAAAACCAAAATGACTCACCAACCTATATGCAAAACTACAAATGGGGTTCCGATTAGGGACATTACATTCCCCTCCCCCTTATTTTTGCACTATCCTCAGTGCATTATATACACATATATATACAAAACTTCAAACATTTAAAAAAAGATGAGGATAGTCTGCTCACGTAGCATCCTCGTTCTCCCAAGTTGCATCCTCGGGACTATACCACATCCATTAGACCTTTACTAACTCCATGGATCGATTCTAGAGCTACTTGACTTTCTGGTCCAGTATGCAAAATGGTCGCACTCGAAAGTTTCCTTCTGGCTCCACCCGAATCACATTCCAATTAATGACATGATTACCATCAGGTACATACTTCTTAAGAAATGACACATGGGAAACATTATGAATACACTATGATGCAAACAATGCAAGCATATATATGACATGACCAATCCTCTTTAGGATTTCAAATGGCCCACAATATGGTGCTGCTAACTTAGAAAAATTCCCCAACTTCAGGGAACTACGTCTTGCTTTTACTTTCAAGAACACGTGATCACCCACTTTAAACTCTCTTTGGGTTCTTCCTTTATCAGTGAAGATTTTCTGCTTGTCCTTGGTAGCCTTTAAATTCTTCCCGATCTTTACCATCTTCTCCTCCATTTCCTAGAGCAGATCTGGCCCAACCACTGCTCGGTCTACTGGGTTGTCCCAACTCACAGGTGTGTTGCACATTCTACCATGCAATGCTTCAAATGGACTCATCTTTAAAAATGTTTGATATCCATTGTTGTAAGAAAAATATACCAAATGTAAGTAGTCTTTTCAACTTTGATAATATCAGGCTTTTCAACTCTTGATCATTCGAGACACAGACTCTATGTCTATACATGAGGATCCCATCCTCTCTAAACTCACAACCTTCAAACTTCTGCCGCGGCATGCCTTGGTGTAAGGTTGCCTTTATGTCCACATAGCACAGATTTGATTTGGAAACTTCTAAAATTCTTTCACACAAATCTGTATGGTACATACTAATGGATGTAGCATGCATCTCATGCACCCTCCTGTTGAGTGTGTCAACCACCTTGTTCTCTTTTCCTTTGATATGCTTTATGTCGAAGTCATACTCACTAAGGAACTCTAACCACCTACTTTGTCTGTAATTTAAACTTGGTTGTACAAACAAATATTTCAAACCACAATGGTCTGTTCTCAGCTCAAATACTTTACCTGTAAGATAATTCCGCCACATCTTCAAAGCATGCACTATGGCTGCCAATTCTAAATGATGAGTAACATAGATCCTTTCACGCTTGTTCAACTTCCTTGATTCGTAGCATACCACATGTCCATTTTGACTCAGGACTCCACCGAGTCCTTCCTTGCATACATCCGTGCACACAACAAAGACTACATCAGGAATAATAATTCTCAAAATTGGCACACTTGTCAACAAACTCTTCAAGTGATGAAAACTCCTTGCCTAATCCGAAGTCCACTCAAATCGTGCACATTGCTTCTGCAGGGATGCGATTGTATGAAAAAATTTTCAGAATCTTTCAATAAACCTTATGTAGTACCTTGCTAGTCCCATAAAGGACCTTACCTCTACGACATTTCTTGGTGTTGGCCATTCCTCAATGGATTTTATCTTCGTTGGGTCCACAACTATTCCTTCCTATGAAATGATATGACCCAAGTAATGAATCTACCTCTGGTAAAATGAACACTTGCTCAACTTTGCATAAAGTTGATGCTCCTTCAATACCTGCAACACCATCCTCAAGTGTTTCTCGTGATCTTCTTCATACTTTGAGTAAATAAGTATGTCATCCATAAACACAATGAAAAGCTTATCTAAATAACTTCTAAAAAATCCATTCATCAAACACATGAATACAATTGGTGCATTTGACAACCCAAATGGCACCAATGTAAACTCATAGTGACCATACCTTGTTATGAAGGAATTCTTACTGATGTCTTCCTCCTTTATTCTCACTTGGTTATATCCATATCTGAGATCAATCTTGGAAAATATCCTTGCACCCCATAGATGATCAAATAGGTCATCTATCCTTGGAAAATGATACATGTTCTTCACTGTTACCTTATTCAACCACCTAAAGTCAATACAAAGTCTCAACGTACCATCCTTCTTTTTCATGAAAAAAACTGGTGCACCCCAAGGTGACACACTTGGGCGTATATACCCCTTTTTAAAAATCTCTTCAAGTTGCATCTGCAGCTCCTTCAATTCTGGTGCACTCATCCTATAAGGAGTCTTGGATACATGTGTTTCTCTCAACGTTAGATTAATAGAGAAGTCAATATCTCTTTTCGGTGGAAATCACGGTATCTCTTTAAAAACATCCTCGAATTCCTTTAGTACTGCAGAGTCTTCAACACTTGGAACTTTATCCGTGGGCGCCTCTTCCATGTGTGTTGTGAATACTTGAGATCCCTTCTTGTATATTTTCTTCAATTGTAAAGCTAAAATTTCACGAATAGTCATAGCTCTTGGAATTCCTTGAATTGTTCTAAAATTTCCTTGCTCATTTAGGCATGTAAATGCCTTATTATAATAGTATAGAACAACATGATGCTGGTCCAATGAATTCATGCCAATGAGGCAATCATACGAGCCCAACAATATGATATTCATATCAGCCTTTGTGCGTAGTCCATTTATTTCCATTGGACACGCCTTGCCATCTCATTAATTTTCCTTTTTTCCCTTGTAGCTAACCGCACCAACCAAGGTTTTCCAAGCTTGATTCTCAACAATTGGAATCTTTCCACCATTTTAGGATCTAGATAATTATGAATAGCTCCCGAGTCAATTAAAATAGAAATGGGTTGGTCATTAATATTACCTTCCACCTCGATCATGGTGACTAAAACTTAGTTTTCTTGTTGTCTAGGGATGTGTAAATTCTAGGTACACTTCTCCCCATGTCTTCAACGGTCACAACTTGTCGTACACTGTGAGAAGTTCTCACTTTTTCACCTCTTTGAGGGAAATCTCTAAACATATGATTTCCGTCGCAACCCCAACACTTCATTGGTTACGGCCTTGGCCTGATTTCCATTGCCTCAGTCATTCTGGATTCCTTGGAAATTGGATGTCCTTGTGTAGTGTTTATGAAGAATGGTGGCTTAGTCCCTTTCTTCCTTTGTTCCACATTGCTTCTCATCTTGTCTTCCCAAGCCTTTTGGAAAGTCGGTCTTCCCCTTTGCTGCTCATAAAGACACTTAACTCTCCTTATTGTTTCTTCCAACGTATTTGGATCATCATACTGTATCTTATCACTAACAAATGATGGAATCCAACTCAGGTACCTTTGAATCTTCACTTGTTCATCATTGATAAAAGGCACATATTTCAACATCTCTAAAACTATCCTTTCGTACTCGTCTATGGTCATACTCCCAAGTTTGAGTTCAAAGAACTCCTTCATTTTCCTATCATAATAACGCTTGGTTAAATATTTCTTCTAAAACTATTGCTTGAACTCCCTCCAAGTAACCTTCTTCTCATCAATGTGTTGCACTTGCATGAATTGATCCCACCACATTGATGCCTTTCCTTTTAACTGATAGATGAAAATTATCCCTTTTTCCTGCACATAATAATTATGCAGTTGGAAGTAGTTCCTCATACCCAACAACCAAGTCTCCACATATTCATCTTTATTGTGCTCACCGCCAAAGATAGGAGGCTTGATCTTATTCATTTCTCCCTATATCCCATCCACCCCATTCCTTCTCTTATGCTTTCTGATAGGAGATGGACTTGAGCTACTGCATGCTTTCCTAAAAGAATGCTTCAATGAGGGAGGTCGATGCCTATCAACACTTCTTGATTCTCTTCTTTTCTCCTCATGAGACTTGCGACTTCTTGACCTACTTGACTCTGTCTCCTTATGAATTTTCTTTTCTATTCTGTCTAGGCTCTGCTTCAACTTGACATTGAAGTCATATTGATTCTCCTTGGCTCTCATAAGTCTTTGATTATCATCTTTATAGCTATGGACATATTTTTGTAATATATTTATGGTTTCAACTAAATTCATTCGCTCTTGGACTCTGTACCATCAATGTCCAAGCTAACATACATATATTCAAATTCATCATCAAGACTGCAAGTCCTCTGCGTATCATCCATGCTTTTGACCTTCTGCACTGATTCTCTCCTACTCTAATCACTGATAATTCTACAAAATGTGTAGACAACAATATTTGTTAGACAAATTAATGAAAAAACTTCATGAAAACTCTACACCATCTTGTCAAAATCCTTCCTTCTAAATCCCATGCATGCACTGGTATTCAACACACACCAATGCACGATGTCAATTTTTAACTTGTACACCGCTTATCAGTAAAGCACACACACCACAATTTTTCTCTATGCAGTCCCAAACCCTTAGTGCCCACAACCATGCACCAATGTTTACTGTACAACTCTAGTGTCGTACTCCACAATATCAATAATTTAGTGCTCACAACTGCGTATTCTTACTTAATGCGCACCATGGCCACGCTAAAATTACAAATTCGGCCCATGCAGGATCAATGTTGAAACTAGATCCCTACAACATTTGTTGAACTCTATCCCATACAAGTCTAGTGCTGAACCAATAGCTTTGATACCAGAATGTAACGTCCCCAACCACCTTAGTTGGGCCATGTCACTCAAATTGTAACGTTTCCTGTTACCAACATTAATCACATGCTCTCAAACCACAATGTAACATCATCTAGCTTATTGTTGAACACTACTATTCCAAAATACACTATGCAGATTCTACTCTAACACAAGTCCACACAATTTAACTAGAAGTAACGCGCTCAACCCCAGCTTGAGCCGCGCCACACAAATTATAACAATGGAAGCAACTTTATCCTTTTAACTCAACTTTAAGCAACAAAATTAACTCAAATAACTGCGTGCACCAACATACTAATCATACAGTACAACTGTGTGCACGACCCCCCTGGCATCATACGCCGATTCTGATTTCCTTGTATGTGGGATCTAATTCCCTGTATGCACACACAAATTGCATCCTCTTGATGCACACAACTACTTTCTTGTGCACCCAACCATTCAATTCTTGCCTCTGAGACTCATGACCAATATCAAAGGACAACTTAACAGTAAAACTAACAATAACTGTCATACTTATGCATGACTACAATACTGAATGGAAACACCACCTTACATGTGTAAGCATTATTAAACAAAATAACAACAATTAATTAGATGTGATAACGTACAATAATTAACCCATGTCAAACATATATAAATAAGCACACAATAAACAAGACAAGTACTTAAAGACACTTATCTTTCAGAAAAGTCACCAACTGCGCCTGTGACTTACACGTTCCTCCCAGTCGTAGACACTGTTGCTCAAAATATTTCAACAATAGGTCACCCCCAAGCTAGGGCTTGAACTCCACTAGGGTAAAAGTATTCCTAGTTCCAATCTATGGTCTAACAACAACATAATTGCTCAGTTCAAGGTGCTTACTGTTGCAATTATTCTACAATCCTTCATTCCCCACATTCCTGTCCCACCCAAGGAAGTGTGCTCCTTCTCTACTAAACAGTCCTTCGGCTGCCCCACTTCCTTTTCAGAGCTTCAACAACATGCCAGATCAGAAAGTCTCAGAGCACCGCAACTAATGCCTAGTGCACAAGGGAACAATTCCCAACAAACTCTCACCTAGAGAGAATGCTCATGGGTTTGACAACCCACTTCTTAGACAAACTACCAGAATGACAACCCACTTCTTCAACAACATACATGCCTAACAACCCGCCTCTTTGACAACACACATTTTTCCCAAGCACATGGATATACTAGACAATACAATAAAATATGACACAGACCCTTTACAGAGGAAAATATGTCCGCCTGAATAGAGAATAATGGATTATCGCCCCAAAATACACTAAGGCCAACAATATGTATTGCATGCCTTCATCTCGATACTTATCACCTTTAGAAATAAATTTATCCACTTGGTGACTTGTTCCCCATCCCTCGGGAACTTAGGATAAATAATATATCCGTAAATTACACTTTTCAGAAATATTATTAAAACATCCCCCCATTTTCCCCCTTTTTCTATGGAGTTCAACCCATTATCTCTTTTCATCTAAGTCAGTCTACGCACTGTGATGTAATATATTAATAACTTGAGTGTGATACACTTTACATGAATAGGTGCACTGGATAATTTGCATCCCGACTTACTAACCCAATAGTCACACATGCTCTCTAGCCTCAAAACATATACATATATAAATTATAGTCATTCCCGCACACTTTCTTGAGTGCATGCAACATTGAAATATGTGCACCCTCCCTTGATGCACAATCCACACACACTAGCTCAGGTATGTGCAACACTATGGAATGTACACACCTTATCTTTGATAACAAGCCTCACACACTCCACTGGTGTGTGCAATACCAAAACTTGGCACCAACGGTTCACCAACCTATATGTACATTACATTTACACTTGTTTCCAATGACTCACTAGCCTATATGGATCATTACATCGTGCACTACTCAGGTGTGAGCAAAACCAAAACGGATCACCAACTTATATTCACAACTACAAATGGGGTTTGGATTAGGGACATTACAATTTAATAGCAAGAAAAACAGATATGGAAATCCAATTGTCTCTTTGAAAAAATAAAGATGAGTAGCTCTGACACATAAGTCCATGGTCCAATGGATTCAAGTCAGGGAGCACAATTCTGAGTTTTTCCATTAATCTATGATACGACACATACACCACAACTGAATCTTGATACTAAAGGTCATTCATGGCAGAAAACCTACCAAGCATGAAGATACCGAATCAGATCTGATCCAATACTATAACACCCTATTAGAAGAACTGCAACCCAATAGACTAGAAGCTATTCGAAAAATAAATCAATATATTCCAAAGCTAATCACAATGGAACAAAACAATCCGCTAATGAGGTATATCTCTCTGAAGGAAGCAAAATAGGCATACCTGGACATGCCAAAAGGAAAGTTCCTTTGTCCAAATGGCTTAACCATTGAATTTTTCCATGTTTGTTGGTCAATAATAAAACATGATGTTCATGAAGTAGTGAAGGAATCTAGGAAACACTTGAACATTCTCCTAACTCTCAGCTCAACATTCCCGACATTGATTCCCATAGAGGAAAAATCATAAGACCCAAGAAAATTTCATCCCATCACCTTATGAAACATGATCTACAAACTTATAACCAAAATCATTGCAAACTGCCTGATGTTGGAATTTTAAAAGTTACAGTTATCTTCTTTAATGTAACGACCCTTAATTATCAAGATGATTAATTTAATAAATAATCCTAAAAATTAGCTAAACTATAATTAGTTATTAAATAACCTTAACTAATTATTTGTTATTAATTAGTTATTCTTGATTATGATTCATTTAAGTATA
>SNQJ01S0016620.1:35503-62739 GCA_010110895.2 Picea sitchensis
TCGTTAGATTTGTGACCTTATAATGAACGGTCCAGATTTACAATGAAATTACAATATACTTTTACAAGGCAATTTTTTCTTTGGGGGCTTCGCCCCCGAACCCCCGCTTGCCCCCAAAGCAAAAATTGCCTTGTAAAAGTATATTGTAATTTCATTTTAAATCTGGTCTTAAGTGTTGTTATGTTCCAGAGGTTGAGTGGAAGGCCTGGTAGAAGAACCCACTCGTGTCGGTGACTGAAATACTCCGTGGAAGCGTCAAAAGCAGTGTGCTACCTTTTTAGCATGAGACTACCTCCAACATAGTCCCAGAAGAGTGTACATACTTCTGGGGTGTAAATACTTCATGGGGTATAAACACGGCTGAAAGTAAAAGACCTCTAAATCAGGAAGATAATCAGGCTCCACAACCAACAGGTAAGAATGAGGGGAGGCTATCATGATCGTTCGAAGTATTTAGAATGTCTCTCGATGCATCTAGTTTCTCCTTTAGGAAGATTTTCTATAGAACACTACTTCTCTGACTATTTTTCTTAATACCTGACTGCATACTTCTTAATCTCAGTCTTATCCTCTTTGCGTCACTAACTGGAGATGTGCTGTAATTTTTATTTTTCGCTTCATTAACTACATATACTAGGTGGACGACTGTCACAGTTAGTGGACCTTAGCTGCTTAATCCTTTGGGTTCATTTATTTATTTTCAGCATTAAATCTTCATTAGTCCTAAGCTCTGAAAGAAGGGGCCCACCTACTGTTTCTTTAGTTTTTTTTACTGTCTTCACCTGGATTTCAAACAGGGTGGCACCATAATTTGCTAGGCACCTGATTCCTATCACGAGATGAGAAATAAGGGAGAGGATGGAGAGGACAGGAAAGGTCCCCTCAACTCTGTTCATACACAACGAATTAATAAGTCTGTGGAGAAAACTTTATTTTCGCATTCATTACTACCTCCTGGCACTTCTCCTTATCTTCCAAGTCAGGATTGCACTAACTTATCACACCTGGGTTTTACTGATCACCTTCCAGAAGTTTCTCATTCACCTCTAGATTCGGTTTAGACTGGGTTTTCTCTGGGCTCTCTAGTTATAGTGAACAGAACATCGGATGCTCCTAAATAAGTCTCTTCTTTTGGCCATTATCGTTGCAAGCCTGTTGCAGCCTCTCCACAAGACCACACTCAACGTGGTTTTGAATTCTGAAAGCCCACTAGACACAGGCCTCCTCCCAAATCCTGGAAGCCGAAAAAGGCACGTCGTCGACTCATCATTGGTATGGACTTGGGACTTGAGGAAACCTATCACCTCTCCCTTTGTGCCTTAGTTGGTAGATTTTCCTACAAATCTAAGTGCTATATTTCCTTTAGAGATTGGATGAAGGATACCTGATTCCCCATTATTAGATATGTCCCTGTTTACTTAACTCTCCCCTGTGGTTGGTTTGGCCTGACTTTCAAACTTCTGGAGGACACATATCTCATTATGTCTATCTTCTGGGACTATGTTGGAGGTAGTCTCATGCTAAAAAGGCAACACACTGCTTTTGACGCTTCCACGGAGTATTTCAGTCACCGACACGTCTGGGTTCTTCTACCAGGCCTTCCACTCAACCTCTGGAACATAACAACACTTAAGACCATAGGAAATTTACTGGGTCATTTTCTAAAAGTAGACGACGCTTGCCTCCTTTCTTCGGATAAGCGTTTGGCCTGGATACTTGTTGATTTGGAACTTCATGCAGGCTTAATGGATGTTATAGAATTTGAATGGCGTGGTCTGGTGATGGAACAACGCTTAGATTACCTTGGAATTCCTTTCTGATGTACACTGTGTCGTAGAACAAGACATCTTCGGAAGGATTGTTATGGCAGCCATGAACCTTCAACTGAGGAGGAGACATCAGAACCGGGCTTCAAAGACTCAGTGTATTTGGATGAATAACCAGAGGGGCTGGGAGACGCGGACAACATTGAATATTTCAACACATCTTCTATACAAGAAGTCGACATGGATTCACTGCTAGGTAAGTTAAAGTGTTACTGCCCGCACTTCTTTCACAAGCTCTCACTGTGGGAACGAGATTTTTTATTAAATTCTCTTAATTTATTTGGGGATTCGAATGTCTTTAATAAAAAAAATTCAGATCCGACAGTCCTCCTTGTGTCCCACGCCTCGAGTTTAAACCTTCCTACTACAACACTTACTAATATTGCTTCTATTGTTCCCTCTCCCAGTACTACACTTATCACCCCTACTCCGATCAACTCCCCAAACTCTCAGCTGCCTATCTCCCTAAATTCTTCAGAGTTGCCTTCCCTCACTACTCCTCCTTCCTTATCTCCTCGTCTGGAACCCATCTTATATCCTTTGGATGCTCCACTTCTTCCACCTCTGCCAGAGAGCTCTAGTCCTACTCCTCTGCAGACCTTTCGGGGGTCAGAACTAGTATCTAATCCATACTTTGATCCAAGGGGAGAACTTTTAGGTGATCAGGTGACACAAGGGAAATATTTACCTTGGTCAAGGGGCTTGGGTACTGATTTATCACCCCTCAAAACTAGAAGTGCTCGTAGGAAGCAAGAACTACCTCCTTTATCTACAGATATACGTTCTTCTTCTCAGGATTCGAGGGAGCTTAGAGTTAAATCCATGGCATGAGGTCATCCATGATCCTTCTCACTTTGAATATTAGAGGGGTGGGAGGTACCTTCAAACTATCCTCCATGCATAGACTTCTTACTGTCGTTAAACCTGACATTATTTTTCTCCAGGAGACCCTCATTGATGATGAAAAGGAAAGAAAATTTTTACTTCCACTTCGTCCTACCTGGATGTTTAGTGTTGTGAGCTCAGTGGGGAAGTCTGGTGGACTTCTGGTGGCCTGGAACCCAAACATACTTATCTCTTATCCTTTCATTGTGCAGGTGGCATTATCTTATCAGGTGTTCATTTACTAGATAAAAGAGGCCTTAATTTGATCAACATTTATGGGTCAAATACAGGTCGAAGACAATTTGGGGTCTTCTGGAAGCTAAGGAATTAATGGACCTTAATAATCTTATCATTGCAGGTGACTTAAATTTTTCTACTGGCTTTGATGAAATTTGGGGGGAGAAAGCATTATTGGACCCACATGCAGCTTTCTTCAGAGATTTGTTTTCAACTCATCATTTAGTGGACGTCAAGCCACTTGAATTGGTGCCTACTTGGCCCAATGACAGACTGGGCTCATAATCCATACAAAAAAGACTGGACAAAGTCTTTACTTCTACTACTTTACTTAACCTCTCTACTAGTTTTCGATCGTGGGTCAATCTACCTTTCATCTCCGACGATGCCCCTGTGTTCCTTCAACTAGATTTTGGTATTAAACCAGTTGCATTTCCTTGTAAATTTAATTCGACTCTCTTGAAAGATGAGCATTTCAACAACCTTGTCAGAGATGTTTGGATTAACAGAGAGATTACTCCAGGAGAAGGGGCTCAGACAAGACTGGTTGGAAAACTCAGTTTTCTAAAAACAAAAGTAAAAAAGTGGATAGCAAACCAAAAGAAAAATGAACACCTACTCTTGGATAACATTGAAGAAGAAATAACCAGGCTCACAAATGAAAGTCTAGACCTCGGCCCTCATGCAGAGCTTAATCCCCGTCTGATAGATCTTGAATTGGAAAGAAAAAGAATTCTGAATGCAGAAGAGGAACTTTGGATACTTAAAATCCGGGCTACTTGGATCCATTCTAGAGATAAGAACACTGCCTATTTTCATAGGTTTTCCAATTTCAGGAGGAATAAAAAACATCTTTTGGAAGTTAAAGATGATTCAGATCAACTACATACTGGGCAGGAAGAAATTAAGAAAGAAGCAGTGAGACATTTCAACACCTTCTATAAAGACACTAATAACTCTATTGTCGATCAAATTGCTTCAGTACGCCTTTATCCAAGAATGACTATTGAAGAGGAGGTACATCGGCTGGAAAGCCCATGTACAAAAGAATAAATCCTGGAGGTCCTATGGGGCTTCACCAAGGACAAGAGCCTTGGTCCAGATGGGTGGTCAGTGGAGTTCTACATTCAACATTTTGAGCTTCTAGCGGATGACTTATTAGAGGCAGTTGAAGAAACCAGATTAATTAGATCGGTGAATAGATCTATCAATTTTACTTTCTTAACTCTCATTCCTAAACTGAATGGGCTGACATCTTTTAGTGACTTCTGTCCGATTACACTCTGCAATCTATGTTACAAGATCATTTCTAAACTTATAACTAATCGTATCAGGCCCATCTTGTCCCGCTCCATTTTAGAAGAGAAATTTGGCTTTTTAAAAGGAATACAAATCATCGATGCTATTGGATCAGATCAAGAATGCATTCACAACATCAGAGAAAAGAAGCTTCAAGCGTTGATCCTCAAAATTGATCTGAAAAAAGCTTATGATTCCATAAGCTGGGACTATCTCAAATTGGTTCTTCTTCAATGTGGTTTTGGCCTTCATACAACCAAATAGATCATGGTTTGTGTCTCTTCAACGACATTTGCAGTTCTCATTAATGGAGAACCTTCTGATTTCTTCATTAGTGGTAGGGGACTCAGACATGGTTGTCCACTCTCCCCATTACTATTTACCTTAGTTATGGAAGGCTTGAGTTTGGCTTTCAAGAATAAACAAAGAGAGGGATTGCTCACAGGAATCAATGTTTCAAGAGTAGTCAGAATTTTACATCTTCTATTTGCAAATAATCTTCTCATCTTGAACAGGGCATCCTTATCTCAATGGCAGGTGATAAAAGATCTCTTGAATTTATTATGCAGTGCAACCAGTTTGCAGATTAACAACCAGAAAACATCTTTTTATCAGTTTGGAGTACATCAATCTACTCTGGATTTTATTAGGCTTATCTTCAATTTTTCAATTAATAACCTTTCCACTAGCTTCAAGTATCTCAATTATATTTTGAAAGCAAACATTTACAGAGCAGAGGACTGGAACTGGCTATTGTTGAAATATGAAAACAAAATCAATCAATAGTGCAATAACTGGTTATCTATGGGTGGTAGACTAGTGTTATCCAAGGCGGTCTTAGAAATCCATCCGGTCTACCGGCTGGCCTTGGAAAAAATACCAACCTCGATCCTTCATCGTATTCGGCAAATTGTTTTTAATTTTCTGTGGAATGGAAAAAAAAGGAAAAAAGGGCTTTCATCTATGCAACTGGCACCTTATAGCCAGACCTAAGAGATTCGGGGGATGGGGGTTGAGGAACCTTTTTAGCTTCAGTCAAGCTATGGCAGTGAACTCCCTCTGGCGGTCCTCAAAGGTGGATGGAATCTGGCATCGATTCATTAAATCCAAATATTTTCCATCTATCTCTATTGAAAGTTGGCTCAGATTAGACTCGGTTTCTCGCATTCGGGGCTCTCCGACTTTGAAATATCTGACCAAAAAATTTCATCTGCTAGTTCATGGTCTCGCCTGGTGCCCGGGTACAGGTACCTCGATCCACATAGGGAAGGACCATATTCTTGGATTTGGATTGTCGTCCTTCCTGTCGGACGATCTAATTCAAGCACTTAATCATCATGGTATTTTTTGTCTCTTTTAGGCTTGCTACCCATCCCGTCTGGGAATTTTTTGTCATAATTGGCTCACTTCCACTGATTTGAACTTAAGAGGGACACTTTCAACAGAATGGTAGAACTATAGAGAGTTTCTTATTAACAGTGGAATTCAGCTAACTCAAAGACCAGATGCATTACATTGGCTTGGAGGAGGCAAAATCTTAGTAAAAAATGCCTACGAGGTCATTGAATAAAAAAAACACGCATTTCTGATTGGTGGCTGGAGAAATTCTATCTGGGAAGGTGACTGTCCATTAAAACTTAAACTATTCAGCTGGCTTCTTGTGGAGAATAAAATTCTTCTTTGGAACAACTTGCAACGCAGAGGATTTGAAGGCCTAAGCCTATGCTCCCTATGTAAGAACAATGCAGAAACGAACATGCATCTCTTTGTTGGATGTGACTTCACCTGTGGTGTTTGGGACAGAGTTATACATACTTTAAAGTTCATAGGTAGATGGCAGGGAGATTCCATTTCCGAATGTTTTAAAAACTGGATGCAACAATTTCCCCCCTTCCCTCTATTACCGGTCTTTCTTTGCTGGATAATTTGGTTAGTGAGGAACCTTGTTTTATTCAAGAATGGAACTCCTTCTATTCAGAGGGTTTCTTATAGAACTCTTTCTTTTCTACGAGACTTTTTCACGAAGAAAACTCACAAGAAGTCAAGGAGACAGTCTCTACTAGATGTGACTAGGGATCCCACTGATTGGTCTGATAGGGTGGTCACTGGATGGTTCAACAGGGCGGCTTCAACTTCATGTCAGAAAAATGGTGCAGGAGGAGTTATTAAGACATCAGATCTCAGAATTTATAAATGGTATTTTAACGGCGGCCCGGGGACTAACACTAGAGCAGAGTTACTCGAAGCTTGGGCACTTCTCACACTTGCGGTTAGGCTGGACTTATCAGAGATATCAGTTTATGGTGACTCCAAGATAATCATCAACTAGTTATGTGACAAGGGACAACTTCAGGTTCACAATTTGGAGGGTTGGAAGGAGAGAATTCTCGAACTAACAAACAATTTTCACTCCATTTCTTTTCAGCATATTTATCGTGAATACAATTCAGCAACAAACACTCTATCAAAACATGCTCTTCAACAGGCTCCGAGGAAAATTGTTTATTTTCAATGTGTGGGGGAACATGAAGGCCCCCACTTGTCACTTGAACTTTTTTAACTCTGTTTTGGTTCTGTTGGGATTTTGTATTTTTTATGTTTTTAGGTGATATGAGATCRCACTCTATGACTCTTTTTKACTTTGAAACAAAGCACCCAGGTTGCTAATTTTTGTATCCTTRTCTCAAGATGGTTGATATATTGTTTTCTTTCTCCTCTCCTTTAGATGTTTACGAGCATTTTTGTCGAGGTTTACTTGTATTGAACAATTTATATTTATACCATATGAATATAAAGTGAWTTTTTTTGTAGAAAAAAAAGGTAGAAATGATGGGCACGGATAACAGAGATAAAGATAAGGACAATGAGATAATGAAGATGTTTTTGACATGACCAATCGAAATTTGTTATGAGCGTCAGTTGAGGAAAATAAAGTGACCTAAAATAAAGCCCATGTTTTGGCGTGTTCTAGGGGGATATCTTGGTTTTTTCTCTTGATAATATTCTAGAGTTATTTTTGTAATCAAAAACTAAAATCCATGTTGATGAGGAATTTTTTTGCAGAATATCATAATTATAAATCCACAAGAGTTCAGGGTTTCGAGAGATGGGTGGATGGAGAGAGGCAGAGACACTATTGTGATGCTCGATTCAAACACTGTTGTTTGAATTAGGTCTGATAATCCATAACTTGGTTTTGTATACTATTATCAAAATTTAATAAATGTTTTGATGACTATCGATCATTGAAGGATATTTGTAGTTTGTGATAAGCCTGTTCTTCTACCTTCCCATGAATTTTATTTTTAATTAATTTTCTGTAATCGAAACTATTTTCATTCTTGAAAGTGTATTATCATATATTTTTTTATTAATCACAATTACATACAAAAGTGTACTTAGTAATCTTTTATAAGTTACAATACATATCTATGCTTTATAATTGTTGAGATTATGAATTGTTTCTTTTGTCAATAATCAATCATTCTTTTATGTATCTAATAATTTTAAGTACTGCTCCTGGCTAGGATAGAATTAGATTAGAATATAATTGAATTATAATAGTATTCGATTAGTTTAGGAATATATATACATTTTTAGAAGAGATTAAATGAATAGGTCTCCTTGTGGAGATAATTCGATTTTGTTAGTGGCTAATTGAGTCCACATATTAGTCGAAAGTTACCATCCCAAGCGAGAGCAAGTATAATTGGGACCTGTGATCGGGTAACTTTCCCCTTGTTGGTAGAGGAATTTTTCCACCTATCGAAAATTTGGCGCTAGAAGGAAGGTCCGATGACAAGCTGTCCTTTGTAGAGCCATTCATTTTGAATGCAAATAACTGGCAATGGATCTTTCCCAAATCCATGTATGGGAATGTAGTTTTACTTTACCATTTACAATCATTTCCAAAAAGACATTTTTACTCTTGTCCAAAACTAAGTTTGATTGTGAATGAAAGATATCTACTCGTGAGCATATCCTTCGATTTATAAATAATTATATTTATTACTTTGTTATTGATGAAGGTGTTTTCTGCAAGTTACTTGCTTTCACTCTCAAAGCATGAGTAATTGGTTGGAATCTCTTCCCACTAAGTCTATTCACAACTGGAAACAATTCACAAATGATTTTTATAATTCTTTTCATGATCATTCCTATGATGAGTTATATGGTGAATTGCAGGATCTACGAAGAGGACAAGATGAATCTTTTGAGTATTTCTTTTTAAAATTCAGGAATATTTGTTATAGGTTTCCTTTAATTGTTAAACCTTCCCAAATTGGGCTTTTTCAACTTTTCCTACATCTTAATTCTCTTTCTTTTTAGCCATATCAGTTAGTTACTGATAAATTAATAGTAGGTTTTGATGATGATATTAATGTTAAATGTGATTCATAGGAGAGTTTTAATATCATAGAATATTTTGTCTTTCTCCACCATTTTTTTCTACTGATGAACATACAACCTCTTGTGTAGAAAGTTTGAGATACCATATCTTTCAAGTCCCTATTAAAGGACAAAACATGGAAATAATTCATGTTGATGATGAGACACTTTGGGTTTAAGTAGTGGTTATGTTAGTCTCTCATCATTCTACTTTATCTCTAGGATCATAGGAAAAACATAAGGAGAAAGAATCTCTACCTAAAGATGAAGAAGGATGTGACCCTCTTTTAAATTTGACTGTCAATTCTGAAAATTTTCATGAGGAATCCATATATTGTGATCAACATTGTGTTTTGAAACAATCTCCTTTTTGGTTAACTGCAGAGAGTAAAGAAGAATCTCTTGGAGTTACACTCATGGACTAGTCTAATGATTGTCACACCAAGACGATTTTCAAACCTTCTAACTCTGGAAATATTTACGATATGCTTCCATGCTTATTGACTGTTTATGAATGCAAGCCTCCAATGGATAATTCTTTGAATTCCAACATCTTAGAGGAGCATGAAGTAAACACTATTCAGTTAATCAAAGAAGTTGGTTTAGATGCACATGTTATTAAATATTTTACATTTTGCTTAGAAGAAGGTAGAGATGATTTTAAAAAGGTTGATAGTGTATTAATTGATGATAATCTATTTACTAGTTCAAAGATTTTAAATGATTCATCAATAACAAATAAGGATTTGGGGGAAAATGTTTCTTTTGAAGATACTCCTTGTAGAGAAGCTTTTCATTCTCTAATTTCCAATAATTGTTATTCTTTATATCCTAATATGTTTAGTGTTTCTCATGTTCAGATAGTTATACTTTATCCTTCCAGAGTGATTTCTCCAGGATCATATTTTAAGAAGGATCCAATTGTCAGTGATCTACAGTTTGGGAATGAAAAGGATGAGATGACATCCTTGGAGTTATTTCACTATCTCCCATATCAACCTTTTTGAAAAAAGGTTAATCCTGTGAAGGTCACTTGTGAAAGTATGTCTTCTTTGGTTTCTTGCATAGTCCTGGATGGGGAAGATAGAAATCCTTACTGTTATCATAATTTGTTGTCTGACACCATTAGCATTAATGATATTTTTCGTATATGGGCGGATCATTTCAATGTCGTATCATTCGAGTACCGTGATCCTCATCAAATTCCTAGCCATTTGGAACATCAATTGCAAAGTAATGAGGCACTTTGATCTCAATCGATGGTTATGTCAGGGCCTTGTTATCTTATTATTTCTTCTGAAATGAATGACATTTATGACAATGAAGCACACATTCAAGATAATATTCTGAACATTTTCATTCCTAACTCACATCATGCATTTTCTCTTCCCTTTAACTCTCTTAACATTTCCTTGTTGCTAAATTTGAATATTATGACAGAATTGGAATCTGAGTAGAGAATTCTTATGAGAANCATTCAAGATAATATTCTGAACATTTTCATTCCTAACTCACATCATGCATTTTCTCTTCCCTTTAACTCTCTTAACATTTCCTTGTTGCTAAATTTGAATATTATGACAGAATTGGAATCTGAGTAGAGAATTCTTATGAGAAAATGTTCCAGGTCAAATTTAAAGGAATCATCTTGCACACATTCAATAAAGAAGTTTATGATTTAATCCTTTGTACCTTTTATAAAGGAATACTCCACTACTTGTTTCTTATCTTCAATGAACATGTGATTGTAGGTTCAGAGTTATTTGCATGGCTGCATTGGCATTATGATTTCATGTAGTTTTGGATAACCAATATAGCGTAGAATAAGTTTAGAAGTAGATGGTATATTTTTGTTTTTTATTCTTTTAGTTTGTTTCTTTTACGATTTTATTATCTCTATTTTGTTCTTTTAAATAATGTATATATGAAGTGCTACATCAATTTCTAACCAAAAAGGAACCATGATCAAAATAAATTTAGGGAATATTTTTTTACCCTTATTCTCTCTTAGTCATTATTTGGCTTCTGCACAACATCATTGCTTGAACATTCTCTTTTATAGTCATGTCTTACTCGTTTCGTTTAATTATTAGCTGACATTATATTAGGATTTGATTTTGAAATGTTCGGGTGCAATTGGTATTCTRTGAAAAAGCAATAGTTTAAAGAGAGAAATATTAAAACAAAATTTGACTTTTGATTGCACATCGCTACTTTATTCTTTTAAAGTATAATCCAACTGATGGGATTCTCATGATTTGAAAATTGATGCATAACTATGTCGTTAGTTTAGAATTCATTTTGGATTTCCGAGTTTCTATTTTTATGTTTAGTATTTAGACTTATTTGTTTTTATTTCCTTTCAATAAAGAAGGTCTAAGCATCTCACGTCTTGGTAAAAAATGAATTTTACCTCCCGCAATCTTAATTAAAATTTACGCTAAAAAAAAAAAAAAGGAAAAATATATTTTAGTTATACCACTGAAATATTAAACTTCATAAAGATATGGGTTCAGATCTATGATTTAACATTCCCCTCAAAATTCAAATTCCTCCTTTTACCCTTTCATGTTTTGGAATATTGTATATTAAGATTTTAGTTTGGGCATGTTCCCTGGATTTCAATATGCTAATTGGGATGTTGGTTTCTTTCAGGTTTAGTCTTAGTTCGATAATTTTTCTCAAATGCTTAGATAAATAACTTTGGATGCTTCAGTTATAGTTGGTTTTGGTTTCTCTTCCCATGTTTTTTTTCAATTGCTTGATTATTTATTCTTTAATTGCATCTTTAGAATTTTTCAGGTTTTCTATTCCAAGTTTTCCTCTTCTATTTAATCGTTCTGCAAGAAATTTTGTGAGGAGTTGTAATCCTTGACAAATGAGAATGAAAACATATGGGCTGTGGTTTAACACTTCTATGCAACCTAAAGCTTCACATTTAGTTATCTTTACAAAGTTCATGAACTATAGACAAAATTTCCATGTTTGTGGTGGAACACCCGTGTTACCAATAATTCATATGTAAAACACTAACTCATTAAACTTTAGGTTTCTTATAGGGCTCTTCTTTTGTGCCCCATACACCTCACATTAAATAGATAATATCTATAATGATTTAAGGAAGGGAGACCTTAGGATAAACTTTAGAAGTGAGCAATCTTCCAAGCAAGTCTAAATAATTCTCGTATCACCCTACTTCCCTAAACACCCAATTGCACATGCAACATATATACAAATCAATAAGGATGTAACATAATGTCAAATAAAACATAAGGGAAGTTGAAAGCACTGTATGTAGTGTGGGAAGTACAAGTAAACTCACTAGGGCTATGAAAACTCGTTGACAATGGGGCCATGCTTGTAAGATACTAAGGCATCTTCGTCGGGGCTATGGACGCTCCCAGGTAGTGAAGAAATGCTGGGTTAAATAGAGATCAAGAACACACATAGGAAATGTTTTTACTCACCTAGAGACAAGGCCCTAGGTCACACCTTAAGTCAATCATTTGTGGATTGAAAGCTAAGGAAAATTAACATCATAAATTGGCTCGAAGAGATGGCATTCCAGTCACCTGATATTCAATGCTTAGTGGTAATATATTTCAAATTCAAGGACACAGTGGTACCCATAACTAAGAAATTAGTTCTTATGGTCGTATGGGCTTATCTTAACACTAAGTGTAAATAAGTATTTTAAGGAATATCAAACAAAGATAACTACTTCACCCAATGTGTCGCCATTTGTTGAGCCCACAACAACTCGCCTTAATTTTTTAGTAAAATTAAAGCCCCCCCCCCCCATTAAATTTTGAAATTACTATTTTTTCTTGTATTTGAAGGGGTGGTTCTATGTTTAGACAACTTGGTTTCTTTTTCGATTGTTTTAGTCTTTTCATTCTCTTTAGTTTTGACTGGTGATTGGTGTAATTACGTGCAAGTTTTGAATGAGAGTGAGGAATCATTAAATACATGTTAATTTTATGAAAAATGTAAATGTTTTTATTGTATCTTAGTCATCACAATTTTGGAGATGAGATTGATGTGTCATGAAAGCTAGTTTTTTTGTCGCATTTTCTTTATATGTGTAGGGGTTGTGCCATTTGATTCTATTTTATTTCTATTCATTCAATGTTGTTTACACACTCACTTGGACTTACTGAAATAGTTTTGTACCTTTGTTTTGCTTAAAATTGAATTTCACTAAGTTTCAACATTTTCGCCAACAATTGGTTTTTAGAGCTCAATTGTGTTATTTGAGTATTTTGGAAGATTGGAATAATTCAACCATGGCTTAGTCAATCTGTGCCTTTAAAGTACATATAAAAGGGATTGGTAACAAGTTGAGAATTGAGAATTTTCATTTTTAGTTGAGCATCATTTTTTACACGATCCTTACTTTTGTTAAAAAAAAATATTTTAATCATGATGCTCATTGTTTTTCAAAAAGCACATCATCCTATTCTTGCACACAAAACAATGTCAATTAGCCTTTACAACTACTCGATTATATGAAAGAAGGTAGGAGGACAAGTGTGGAAGTCATTTTTCTGTTTTAGGAGCACAAGTTTCCCCATATATTGTTACTGTAGATTAGAGACATCTTTTGCGAGTTTCTTGGCAGATTCTTAAATCCTGGTGAAAATGAAATATGAAAAGAGTGGATCAATTTTGTGGACGATTCTTTGATAAGCATGAATCAAATCATGGTCGTATTGTTTGTTAAAACTTATGCAACAAGATAACGTGTCAAATAAAAAGGGAGATATTAGAAGATTAGATCCATATTTTGAGCAAAAAAACTAAGGGTGTCCGCTTTAGCTGCGTTACCTGTGGTCAATCGAACTTATAAGAATTGAAGAGAAACCAATACCATTGGGATTGTGTTGTTTTTAGAATCTTCCATTGTGATACATATTACTTTTTCGAGATCATTAATTTTGGATCTGGATTCATTGTCATTTTTTTGCTCTTTTTCTCATCCTTTTAAAGAAAGTACAATAGCTGTAACATTCGTAGAAACAATTAAAAATCTACATAGAGTCTCCGAGATTATTGTAAGTGCCAGCGATCCAATTTTCAATGGAAAATTTTGGACTGAATTATTTTCTTGTTTGGGTACTCAATTGGATCACAACTCATCTTACCACCCTCAATCCGATGGGCAAATTGAGATTGTGAATAAATGTCTAGAAGGATATCTTTGTTTCTTTGCATCCAATAAACATACACAATGGGTCAAGTGGTTTCCCTTGGCGGAAGGGTGGTACAAGACATCCTTCCATACTTCATAAAAAATTTCTTTGTTTCTGGCACTTTAAGAATATAATCCTCCATCCATTACATCACCCTTGAAAGGGAAAAAAAAGGTTCAAGCAATAGAGGACCACATAGGGAACCAACAAGAGGTTTTCAAACTATTGAAGGACAACTTGGTTATGACATAAAATAGGATGAAACAATAAGCATATCAACATCGCAATGAAAGATAATTTGAAGTGAGGGATTGGGTATTTATGAGGCTACAACCATATAAACAAATGCCCCTCAAGCAACAAAAGAAGGACATTAAATTAGCACCCAAATATTATGGACCATATGATTTTTTGCAAAGGATTGGAAGTATGGCTTACAAATTGGAGTTTCCTCCATCTTCATGTGTACATCCAGTGTTCCATGTTTCTTGCTTAAAGAAGGTAATCAACAACAATATCCCAGTCCAAATTATTTTATCAGAGATTAATGAAGAAGGGAAAATCATACTAGAACCATAAACAATCCTTGAAACAAGGATTAAGCAACTGAGAAATAGAGAAATTACGAAGTACCTTGTCAAATGGAAGAACACACCAGTAGAAGAGGCAACATGGGAAGATGAGTTCTTCAAGCAGAAACACCTGTAGTTAGTCAAGTGTTGAGGACAACAATTTTTGGAAGGGGAGGGGCATGTTAAGACCTAGACAAAGCCCCATGTTATGTGTAAAACCCCTTATCAAGCCCTAGATATTATATTATTACATTTATAGTGTTATAATTGTATGTCATCTAGAACCCTTCATTGTACCCTTCCATTATAATTGTACCATTTGTCTCCTATATATATACCAAGGATACCTAGTCTTAGGATCATCTTATCTCTTCTCATATATTATTATGAATTGCATATATTGTAAAAGGAGGTTTCCCCCTCGAAGTGGATTGTATTCATTCAATTTTTATTATTTTTAAAGGCATTGGATCATAATGATTTGCATACGATTAGTTCTCTCTCAACACCTATATCACCATCTTCAAATGTTTCTCATGTTCCTCCTCTCTCTTAGAGTAGATAAGAATATCATCCAAGAAGACAATGATAATTTTTTCCAGGTAATCCCTGAACACTCCATTCACTAGGCACATAAAAGTGGTTGGTGCATTTGTCAAACCAAATGGCACCACCACAAACTCATAATGGACATACCTTGTCCTGAATTCTATCTTACCAACATCTTCTTCTCCGATTCTTACTTGATGGTAACCTTATCTCAAGTCAATCTTGGAAAATATCTTTGGTCCTTTCAATTGATCAATATCATCTATCCATGATAGAGGGTACCTGTTCTTTACATTAACCTTATTAAGTTGTCTGAAGTCAATATACAACCTTAGAGTTCCATCTGTTTTCTTCACAAAAAGCATTGGGGCGCCCCAAGGTGAGAACTTGGGCATATGTACCCCTTCTTCAACAATTCATCTAGTTGCATATGCAACTCTTTCAGCTTTGGTGTACTCATTATATAGGGATTTTTGGACACTGGGACAACTCTAGGCATTAATTCAATAGAGAAGTCAATATCTCTCTTTGGTGGAAATCCTGGCACCTCCCCAAAATACATCTTCATATTCCTTTAAAACTAGACAATCTTCAAGACTTGGCTCCTTATCATTTGTTGGCTCTTCTATATCAATGACATATATTTGGCACCCTTTTCTAAAAATTCTTTTTAGCTGCAGTTTTAGAAATATCTCTAATGTATATAGGTCTTGGAATACCTTGCACCATCCTTGAATTCCCTTTTTCATCAAGGCATGTGAAAGCCTCGTTGTAGCAATTTAGGACAACATGATGCTTGTCCAACCAATCCATACCAACCAAGAAATCATATGACCCAAGTGGTATGATATTCAAATTTTCCTTAGTGCTAAATCCATTCATTCTTATTGGGAAATCCTTGACAAGTTCATTGATTTCTCTCTTGGTTCTAGTGGCTAGCTGAACTAACCAATACTTTTCATGCTTACATCTCTTCAATTTAAACCTTTCAACTATTTTCAAATATGTATAGATATGACTAGATCCATAATCAATCAAAATAGCTATGGGTTTATTATCAATCTTACCTTTTACCTCAATCACGTGGGATTGGTAGTCTACTTTTCTGTTGTCCAAGTCTTCATTCCTTGGCATGCTTTTGTCCATGTCATCCACTATATCAATTTCCTGAATGTTGTGCATAGTCCTAATCCTATCTCTCTTGTGAGTACAATCCTCGTACAAGTGGTCTCCTTCACATCCCCAACACTTTATGGGTTGTTGTCTTGGACTTTTCCCCAAGGAATCAGTCATTTTATGTTCACCTTATGCTAGTTTCCCTCACTGATATGCTTGAGAGCTATTCTTGAAAAATGGTGGTTTGTATCCTTTCTTTCTCTAGTCCATCTTGCCTCATCCTCTTCAATAGGTTGAGGGAACCTACAACATGACACATCAATAACATCATATCATGGGGAAGGCTTGAATATAGCCATGAAATATCAGGTTCCCACATAATCTTTTGATTTCATACTAGCACCACCCTATGGAGAACCATCAATGTACATATCCAATCTACCACCTAATGATAAAATCTATGATTTTTCTTGCATGGTATTGAAATTCTCTATGCATGAGCTAGCTGGTCAACCTCAACCATCTCCTCATCATGATATGGAGGATTCTCACCAACATATGAGACAATATATACAAAATAGTAGACAATAATAATTAGACAATTTAAACAAAATCTTGGAATGGATTACATGTGCATTAAATAAGATACAAAAATATGTAGCCAGATTAATCAAAATATGATGATAATATCACCTATCTCATCTAGTTTCTAATCATGACTAAATAATATGTTTTGACATCCTTTCTAATCCATCCCTACGTATCGATATTGTACAAGATCGAGGATGGGATCAACCTCACTAGCAAACAAATCCAAAACCTCTCAATTCACCAGCCCACATCTGCCCCCACATGCACGTACACACATTAGTAATCAATGTAGGAGAGAGGTGGTTGAATTCCATCCAAGTCACCAAAAACCTCTCAAAAAATAAACTAAACAACTATGAAGCAAAAGGGAAGACATGTCTCCACTCAAACATGCTACGTCAATGTTCTAGAGCAATACAAAAATATCTAAAAAAAAGTGCCAGACCACTTGATCAATTTAGGCCTACAAAACAAACTATCTACATAGTTCATTAGAGGGCAACTAACACACTATCCATCAAAGGTATGATGTGATAGTGTTGTGACCATAAGGGACAAGCACTTAACCTCCTCTCCATTGCAAAAATGTAAACTGAACTATCCCAACAACCTAGAACTCACTCAAGTTAGTGATGTCATGACTGACATATCTCTACACATATGCCATTTGACTCTCTCCCGCACCATTCGGTGAAAAATCAGGGAAACAAGGAAAGTACGCCCCCCTCCTAGTCAAATTGATGATGAAATAAATCCTCCTTTGTGGGTTGGTACCACAAATCAGGACCAACCCTTAAAGCCTACCTACCATGATCTTAGTGATAGATCAATTGTGTCAATAAGCACAAGTTACCCTAGAGGAAGATATCTTCCTCATAAAACTTGAGGAGGCCAATATCCCTCAAAATGAGACGAGCCTCAACTCTAATAGGATTAGGGTACATATCCCTCTCCCTTTCCTAGGCCTCCCACTCACATAGGAAAGTATATGTGTTGACATACAAATTCATTAAGCACATGTATCTATAAAATAAACAATTTATACTCAATTACCATTTGTAATATTTATTAAATATTAAACTTTTTTTTTTTTTGCCAAAACCATGTGTAAAACTCATCGGTGCGCTCAATTATTACAATGCATAGTTAATGATGCATAGCAATATTTTTAAGCATCGATGATCTTAAGTAACACCACATTTATCGATTGAAACAATATTGTTTTTTAAATATTAGCTCATCGGTGCTTTTTTATGTACTAGAGCATCACCTAAGGTCCTAAAAATTAAGAGTGTGCCAACAAGCTTGGGATTTTTTTTAATTATGTTTATATCATTGGTGTACTTAAAATGTAATAGTGCATCAATAAAGGTGCATTAGTACAATTAATAATGCACTAACAAGCCTGAGAAATTTTAATTTATTAAATATAACTCAACGGTGTGCTAAGATGCATTAGAGCACAATGGACAATGCACCCTTACATTTATGAATGCATTGGAAAGTGTTGTAAAATTTAATTGATTAAATTTAACTAATGATATGTTGCTTGTGTATTAGTGCATTGTAAATGTTGCAGCCTATAAAATCTTTGATAATTGGTGTGAGTTGAATGCACAAAAATGCACTGCACACAATTTTTTGAAAAAAATGAGAAAACACTTAAATTAAAGCCAAAATTAAAATTTTAAACCACTGAAAATGTAAATTAGGGGATAGCAATCAACTTACTTAGTCTCTTCTCGGGAGAAGAGGCATGGTTTTTCGTGCAGAGAAAAAATGAAACGTTGGTACCGTTATCGCACAAGTTGTAGGTTGGGAAAAGCTCAACCCAACCAAACCACCAAATGGTGACAACTTTGAGAACACCTAACCACTGTCACCTTAGGTAGGTATTCTCGTCACTTTAAAGATGATAAAATCACCTCAAGAGGATAATCCCGGTGACCCTAGGGGGAAATGAAATGGAAAGTGAGATGTATGAATATATGCCCCTATAGGTCAAGTTACTAAGTGCTAAAAAGGGCTTGAATGAGGTCTTGGTGGTAGCCAAAGGTGGCCAAGAGGTAAGAGTCCCTGTGAAGAGTGGTGTACCTACCCGAGACACAAGAACAAGCCAGTATACGTATACAATGTTAGGTGGACAAGAAATTTAAGCTTTTTGTCCCTAATTGCAGCAGTAAATAGAGATATATATCAAAAAGAAACTAATTGTTAAATCTGCTAAACAATTGCTAGAAGTCCAACAAGTGATGCAAGAGATAAACTAGATAAAGCTAGTGATACTCAAGTAAGCAAGCACAAGACTTTAACAATAAAACAAGGTTGNAGAGATATATATCAAAAAGAAACTAATTGTTAAATCTGCTAAACAATTGCTAGAAGTCCAACAAGTGATGCAAGAGATAAACTAGATAAAGCTAGTGATACTCAAGTAAGCAAGCACAAGACTTTAACAATAAAACAAGGTTGTAATAAAAGGTGTTTGCAGAGATAATTTGCAGACTTATGTCTGTACCAAACAAGTTGTTACAACATCAAATCCAACCCCCAAGACTTACAAAGAGTCCACCCAAAAGTTGCGCTAGGCCTACTAGATTATCTTGGCAAACTTTTAGCAAATTTCGATGGTTGAAAAGCAAGTTACAAGTGAGCAAAGAGAGATTTTTCTGCAGACCTAATGGTTGTATCTTTTAATGATCTATAACTCTAACAAGACTAGGCCAATCAAGACGCCTTAGTGGCCTTGACAAGCCCTTAGCATGCAAAAAATTATCCAATGGAAACAAGATTAGTATCTCTTTAAATCATGTTTACCAAGGCAAATAATTTATTTCTCCAATGCAAAAAATCAGATTATTGCCTTTTAAAACTGGGTGAATGGGGCCTTTAAAACACTAGTTGAATAAATAAGATCCCTAGGGGTGTAAATCCTCTTACTCTCTAGGGTATGCCAACCAACTTAGGGTAAATATAGGAGGGTGCACACACATGTACTTCTCCTAGCAACCCTTGTTCAAGAATGACTTGTAACCTTAACAATAAGATGAAGAGGGTGTATCCAACATACTCCTCCTAGGATTTCCACCAACAATTACCAAGAATGAGCAAGAAAGAACTAACATATGTAGATTTTTCCTTACCAATTCCAAGAAAAGATATATCAAACTCTAGTTCACCATGCAAATTACCATCCAAGAGCAAAAGAACAATCCTTCAAGAGGTGCACATCACTTCACTTCATCCATTCACCAAGAGATAATACCAAAAACCATTTGCAAGAGAGAGAGATACCAAAAATTCCCAAGNAAACTCTAGTTCACCATGCAAATTACCATCCAAGAGCAAAAGAACAATCCTTCAAGAGGTGCACATCACTTCACTTCATCCATTCACCAAGAGATAATACCAAAAACCATTTGCAAGAGAGAGAGATACCAAAAATTCCCAAGGGGTGCAAATTTCAGCCAAGTACCTCTCACAATGGGAGAGTTATGTTTTGAAATGAGATTCAAATGATCTATATTTATACAAAATGTGTAAAACATAGTTTGTCCACATAAATTAGGGTAAAAGATAAGATAATGGGTCAACAACCCTTATCTTACCCCTTAAATCAAATAATAATATTTTAATTCTAATTTTCACATAAAGAAAACCCTAACACAAGACATCACCCCTCTTTAAGGAAACAATTTGGCACTTGGAGCAAGTTTTTGGTGTTGGGGATGCATGGATAGGCCTCCAAAGGACACATGTCATTCATCCAAGCCTTTTCCTCATGGTTCAAAGCCTCCTTCCTTCAAAAATTTCCATATGTACTCATCACCACTCAATCCCCCTCAAGCATGACGTCAAGCCCCTTAAGGTGATGTTTTTGGCCTCCAAATACAATTGTTTGACTTGTGAGTGAGGTCATCCAAGGTGTCTTCTATGCCTCGAAAGGAAAGTCATCATGATCCAACATGTAGGCCCTTGGCATCCAACCCGTGGGCTTCAAGCCCCATGGAAGCCCAAGCTAGGCTTGTTCCTCCAAAATTGTCCACCAAACAAGGTCTTGCAAAAAAAATAGGTATGCCCTCCAAGGATCTCAAGTCAAAATATCATGGCAAGTGAAAACCACATCTAATAAACAAGGCACTTAAACATGTGCATCAAAACTACCTCATCAAATTAAACAAGTGCTCAAAGACCCTATACAATTGACCAAGTTTAGGTATGGGAGGGGTGTCATAAAATCCCTATTGGGTAGACCAAAACCCTGAAGTGGGATGCTCCCAAGGATGCCCCTTAAAATTCATGTAGTGGATGATGAGGTGGATAGGGGGTTAGACTTCATAGGTCAATGAGTTTCATGACATACAAGGGCTCGTATTATCTCATTCATGGGTTCCTTTGTAGAGGGTGTGTTGCACCTTCTTCAATGCAACCTTTTTCCAAGACCATTTATTTCCATTTAATTAATGATCCAAACATGTGTGCAATCCCAATAGTGAATCAATTAGCTTGGGGGGAAGTAACATAGTGTCACTCGAAAGAAGAGTTCCACAAAGTACCATAGGGGTAACCATCAAAGCATTGTATTGCACTAGTGTTAGTATTTCATTAAAGTGTGATATTTATTATGTGTTTGATCTTTTGCAGACCTTCAATTCTTTTAAGAGAAGTAGTTCATCGTTCTCAAGACMTGTTTGGGAGAGCATATAGAAGGTTTATATTTTAGGCTTTTATCTTTTTCTAGCCACCATCCCTTTGAGAATTCAACCCCTTCTTTCCATGAAATGAGGTACATTCCCTTCTTGGGTCACTAAAGTCAAAGTGCCTAGAAGAGGGCAATGTGATGGGAATGCAATGAGAAAAATGTGATAATTATGATCGAGAATGGTACGATGATCCCTCAAGGGACCCCAGTTGCACCCCTTCTCAAAAATTGTGCCACTTACTAGGAAATCGATGACACTCACCAAGGTGAAACATGGTCAAAAGCATAATGTCCAAGCATATGTTCTATAATCAAAAGCATATTCAATACAACATTCTTAAATGCCTCAAATATCAGGGTGATTACCTGCCATGATACCTAACTTGTACCACATGGAGCAAGACCCATGTGCCTTCCAGAAGCTAGCCGGTGTGGTGGATGCGTTGATGACGGATCCAAAATGTGGTGGCGAAGTGGGTTTCCATATGCGCAAGTGGAAACTGCTAGTCATATAGTCTCTTGGTACTCTGTGTCTTCAACCTGAGGACCTCAAGACATCGCCTCCTTAGTTATCCATAAAAGTTAGGGATAACGGGTACCATTTAAAAAATTCCAAACTGAACCAAAATCACCATGGAAGCGAAGGAATCGAGAACTCCAAAAATATGGTAGCACCACACAATGGGGTGATTGTAGATGGATGCTGAGAATAATTGAATGATGGTTTGAAACACTAAATAAAGTTACAAATGAAATTATAGTTTGGTAATATTTTTTAACCCTAGTGTGATGCTCTCGATGATTTCCCGATAGGGTATCCAGTGCACCGAATGTTATTTTTTATTTATTTTTAAATGGTTTTCTATTACAAGTGCTTACAATGCCACACCGATGCACATGTCTTGTATGTGCATCAATGTGATTATTATGTTAGTGCACCGATGCGATGATTGTGATTTTGTAGAACATACTGGTAATATTTTTAATTATTTTTTTAAATAGATAATTTTAATTCAAAATATTTAAACCACATTAGTGGACCATATATAATGATGCACCAGTGTGTGTATAGATACAACACATAACAATGATAATTTGTTTTTATTTTTATTTTAAACAATATTTTATTACAAATTATCACAACATGAAGTGAAAGCACATGTATTAATATGCACCAATGTGCTTGTTAAGTTAGCACACCAATGCAACATATATGGATGAAGCACAACAAATAAAAAACATTCACTAAAAGGTTTAGCTACTTGCTTTTGCTATAAATAGAGAAGGGAATTTTTTTGGGGGGGAGGTTCTACAAAAACCTTTGCTAGGTGGTGTTTTCCTTAAAGTGGGTTGTCCCTCGGAGGTCGAGTCACATTGATTAAATAAGTTCTTGAAGCAATTCCAATATATTGGATTACAATGGATCTCATCTCCAACTCAACCATAAATGGAATACAAAAGATGTGTTTCAAATTCCCATGGGAAGGGAAGAAAGAAAAAGGGATTCCTTAAATTTGTATGGAAAGGAAATAAAGAAAAAAGGGATTCCTCTAGTCCAATGGAAGAGGCTAACTAAATCCAAGTCTTCAGGGGGGAGTCTCAAAAAATCATATATGTATGGAAAGGCATCGGTAGAAAATAACCTTTGGAGGTCGATCTTAACAAAAGGGTATTGGTAACAAGTCATGGCAAATAAATACATAGAGACATAATCAATTAAAGTTTGGATTAGGGAACCTATGAAAAGCCACTCTAATAGTTCTATTTTTTGGTAGGCTTTGGTCAATTCCTTTCCTTTGGTGGGAAGTTTCATGGTTTAGAGGATAGGAAATGGGAAGAAATTGAGACAATGCATTCACCCTTGGATAGGGGGGAAAATGTATACAAAATTTTAAAAGATGTTATACAATTTCTTGCTCAGAAAGGATGCTCCACTCTAGTAGTTGTCTATTCCAAGAGGGAGGAACTATGTGGATCTTAGGTTTCAAATATGATGCAAATATTGAATTAGAAGGAAGGTTATATGATGAATGGAATCATTTTATATAGGCATTGGTAAAGGTTTCCTTTAATCCGAGGGAAGAAGAGGATGGATTTTTTGGATTGTTAATCCCTCTAGTGGCTACTACATTGCAAAACTGGGTTACTATGTAGCCTATCCACAAGTAGAAGAAGAGTTGTCAAAATGGTAGTGGACAGGGATATAGAAACTTAAAGCCCCACTTAAAACAAGTAACTTTTTGTGGCCCACCCTAAAAAAAATTTTGGCCTGGGAAAACTTGCAAAGATGTTGGATGTGTCCTAGTAAATGTTTTTTGTGCAAAAGAAAGGGGGAGAGTATAAACCAATTGTTCCTTGAGTGCCACTTCTCCAAATAAGTTTGGGATGCTCTAAAATCTATAACACAAGGAAAAGGGAATTGGATAGGGAAAAATGTTGAGGATACAATGGAAAATTGGTAAATGATAAAGAGTTGAGTGATCACCAATTCCTTCCTATAGTGGTTCTTTAGTCAATGTGGATTAGTGGGGTCGAAGAAAACTTTCAAAATATTGCTCTATCCCTTTCACAAGTGCTACACATGATCAATCAAAGTTATGATGGCCTGCCAAAGACTAATATTAAGAAGAAACAAACGTAAATTACAGAGGTTACCAAGGACAACACATACCTAAGGGGTCTCTAATAGCAACACAAACTCATGTGGAGTGAGTGGATGTCTTTAATTCTTTGAAACTCTCTGGATATCCCTTTTTTAAGGATTGGATAATGGTACCAACAACTTGGGTAAAATTAAATCTCCCTTCATACTATTGGCTCTAACAAAGGAAAGGAATGTGGAAGAGATAATCTAGGGGTGGATTGGATAAATAAGGGCTTCATAAATCAAAATATCCTTGCAAAGGAGGTTATCCACATAATCATTGAGTTCAAGGTCTCTTTCACATTTTTTTTTTCACACACATTTATAGGGAGAACAACTCTACGATTGATGACTTAGAAAAAAGGTTAGTTGATTCATAGGTAGGACTATTGGTCTTGACACAATCCAAGGACATGAGGCCTCCTCTTTTCCCCCATAGGCCAATCCACATCTAATTTTTGTGTCTTTTTTGTTTCTCCTGAGTTGGGAATTGCTTAAAAGTTTAGATGCCAATGTAGTTGTTGAAATGATGTCTTTCAAGGTAGGTTTCCATGATGCTAGTGGGTAAATGATAGGGTTATTATCATACACTCTTATAGTCTCTCCTAGGAATGCAGTTTTTGTGTTGATTCTATAGTCAAAGTCAACAAAGACTATTAGAAAATGTATCATTATCTATTTCTCCTTGAAATAAAAATGCTATGAATTTTTTCAAAGGAATATATATATATATATATATATATATATATATATATCCCAAGGGTTTAATTCAACTAGTTGTTGCCAATGTTGTTGGACATTTGGCTAGTTTCATGTCGATAGATGCCCAATTTGAATCCTCTTGGGTGAGATGCACTATTCTACGCTGAATATTTGCTAAGGTTTCCATCCGTGAATGTGGGGAAGCATCCTTTGGGTTTCCATGTGAGGTAAATTATATAGACACACACACACACACATTTCAGATGGAAGAAATCGCGGGAAACCCTCTAAATACTTCCCCACATTTCATGGAAGGTAAATAGGGTAAACCATCGGCCCTAATCACTAGGCCTAACCTGGTGGGTTCATCGAGTGAGGCTCAATAGTATCAATAATTTAGCTAGTCAGGGACTTGACCCCAATGCCTCTTGAATTATAACCATATCACTCATCCACTCAAGCTAACCCACCGATCTAAAATTATCTATCTATCTATCTATCTATCTATATATAATAATAATAATAACAATAATCTAATTTTAAGGTCACGACCAAGCCAAACACAAAATTGGTGTATGAGACCCCCTTGTTTGTAGGACAAAAGGACCCCCTCTGTGCAACGATTTGACTGCTAAAGTCTCTCTCTATATATATATATCACTCAGGTTGTGGTCTAGCAGTAACTTGGAGCGGATTTTGTGAAGATGACCAAGGTTAAAATCCTTGCGGGCTAACTCCTCCTCCCATACATGGGGTTTGCTAGTTGTGGCTTGTGGCTAGTTCGACTTTACTAGGCACATGTTGTAATAGATGTAGTTGAAATTTGTGCATTCTTGGGATTTGTACCAATAATTGTTGTTGCCTTATTGTATCCTGCAGACATTTAATAAGTAATTTGCAATATCCTAGTACCAACAACCTCAAGCCTTTCAATTATAAATGCTCACATATATGTATGTATGTATGTATATCCAAGGAAAACCTCACAGGAAACCTTTGGACAATTTCATGCATTTTGTATATATATTTCCAAGGAAAACCTCGCAGGGAAACCTCTAGACAATTTCATGCATTTTGTGAATGATACCTAGTGTAAACCCATTGATGTTGATTATGGTACCAAACCTGGTAGGGACATCAAATGAGGCACACGACAGAGGCAACCAACCTTAGGGATCGATCTCAAGGCCTCCTGCATAAAGCTTAAAGCGCTCAGCTACTCGAACTAGAACACTTGGCTATCTATTTTTATATATTCTAGAGAAATATAGTCCATCACTCATCCATGTATTAAGCATTCCAAATGAGGACATTAGTACCTTGCCACCTCCTCACAAATCCCCCCCTCTTCCCTAGTTTTCTAGATGGAGGAAGGTACTAATCACCAACTAAAATATCATTTGGTAACCCCAGGGGACTTAATCAAATTTGATCCACATACATACGTACATACATACATATACATATAGAATTGAGGTTTATCTCAATTGGTTGGTGCCATTGTTACTAGGATGTTATTGCTAATCCAACACGATGTGTAGGTCCTTGTTTGAATTCCTATGGGGTTAGGCACACTAATTTTATGTCGCCTACTTTACACTAGGTACCATCCTCAGAATGAGGGAAAGTGCTCGAGAGTTTCCTAAGAAGTTATTTCCAAGGATACAATGTGTATCTGTGTGTTCATGTATACATATATATTCAAACAGACACATGTATGTATGTATAAATATATACATACACATATATAGATACAAACATCTATACACACTTGTCAATCAAGTCTAGCCCAAGTGGTTGTATGATGGAGTGTTGTCCTCCCCACCTAAGTTTTATTCATGTAAGAGACATGTTGAGCTCATAATGACTATATTGTTGTAATGACTTTGAGCCCTATTGTTGACATGGCCTTGTGCCCTAAATAATCTAGGGTTTACCTTGGGTAACATCCTCAAAATGAGGGGAGGTGCCTAGAGGTTTCCCCCTAGGGTGTGTTACTTGGAAAAATACATACATACACCTTTATGCAATCCTTGGAAAACAATCCCCGAAAAACTCTCAAGCACTTCCCCTCATTATGAGGATGGTACATAATGGAAAGCGGGTGATGTAGACTTGGTGTGCCTAACCCTATGGGAATCATATCAAGGACATATGTTGTGTGTGTGTGAGAGAGAGAGAGAGAGTGCATTGAAGTAGGATTAATAAGTTAATAAACAAACATGCATAGTTAGTTGATTTTTTTTAACCTTTTGTTTTTCATGAGTTAAAAAGTTATGAAGAACACTATTGTTACAATATTGTGAAATTGAGACCAAATGTATGCAAATTTGTTTATTAACTTATTAAGCCCACTTAAATGCTAATATATATATATATATATATATATATATATATATATATATTAATAACTCAACATGTCATTTGCAGGAATTGAACCCTAGTGGGGAGGATAACACTTCTCACTTGCAGGAATTGAACCCTAGGTGTCATCCTTGAAATGAGGGGAAGTGCCCAACGACTTTTCTTGGG
>SNQJ01S0016620.1:64236-92467 GCA_010110895.2 Picea sitchensis
AGAGAGAGAGAGAGACCCTTAGGCACTTCCCCTCATTTCAAGGATGGTACCTAGGGTAAACCAAATTCTACAAAAGCTCAAGGCTTTGTCAAACATGTCAATGGAAATAATAGAACCCAAGTGGGGAGGATAACAATCATTCCTCCCAATCATTTGAGCTAGACCCAATTGACTATATATATATATAGAGAGAGAGAGAGAGAGAGAGAGAGAGAGAGAGAGAGAGAGAGAGATTAATAAGTTAATAAGAAAATATGTGTACATTGGATCTCAATTTCACAATATTGTAATAATAGCAATCTTCGTAACTTGTTAACTCATGAAAAACAAAGAGAGTTAGGAAAGTTTTTCTCTAACCTTTTCGACCATAAAACAAAATGTTAAAACAAATCAATTAATTCCTTATCAATTTTCTTAAAGTCCAGTAAACCAAAGTTGATACTAGTACATAGTAATGCTTTTATGCTTTTAAAATTATTATTTTTTCTAAACCAACCTATGCCACATTAATTTTAAGTTACATAACACATCAACTAGGCTATGAAATGTGCCTTCCTACCCAATTATCACCCATGAATGGTAAAGGCTATTAAAATAAGGATTTTAAAACATTTAATTTTAATATAACAAAAAGTTATATGAATTGAGGAAAAGTTTGAGGACTTGTTGCATTGAGAGTAGTGAGCTACATTTTATAGTTCAAGTGGGGATTAGGGTGATTTATCAACTCTTTATGTGTATTTGTGTAACAATGCATTGAGTTTAGATAATGAGTTGAATATATTGAATATGGTTACTAACATAGAGCCATCTAAACTTACATCAGATGTATACCTCAAGTTTGTAAAGATTGAAGATGCGCATCTCAACTTCACAATCTCACACAAATGCATGACATATCAAATATCGAGAAAAATAAATGCAACCTCGAGCTTGAAAACCTTGAGGTGAATCTTAGAGTTAGAGTTAGATAGGCATGCTCTAGTCATATAGACAACCCAAGTTCAAAATCTAATGGGTACATTCCATGTGATACTGTAGTTGACTAAGCCTTTACGACATGTAGGTCATGTTCATTATTTAATAATTATGTGGACGTGTAATTAATGGTAGTCCTTGTGTTAGTTGGGTTGTGGTATAGTGATAAAATAGTGGAGGTATATCATGGTTAGGCCAAATTCATTTCCCAATGCACCCTTACATTTATCCAAATTTTACTTGATAATCCTTGGAGCAACACATTTTAATAGTTTTTTTTTTAGATCTAAAGAAATTGGTAATCGATCGAGACTACTTAAGTGAGGCCCAGGTTCAAATCTAATTCGCTACTACTACTATAACCCCAATTATAGTTTTAATTACACTTAAACATAAAAATGGAAGGTAAGGCGCGCTCTCTATATAAGTGGTCCATATTGTATGTATATTCAAGATCAATTGTGAACCCTAACTTTTAAGTGTTTTTATTGAATAAATACCCCTTCATTATGATTTCATAAAAGAGATTTATCCCAAAAAGTGTAATAATGAATAATTGCAAAAAAACATGAGGATATAATTATGAAAATAGGAAATGTGGTCAACGAGATTTGATTTACTCATAAGGTTACATAGTAATAAGTATTCCACCGGTCCCCGAGGTGTAGGACAGTCGGTGACGGAGTGTGTTGTTAAGTCACTCTGTGTTGTTAAAGTCACCGGTTCGAAACCTGCGGGGACAAAAACTCCAACCATGTTAAGGGTTGGTGTGGCTCAGGCCGGGTGCAATCCCCGGGTGATTTTGACGGCTTAGATGCCCTTGAGTCGCGGTTTCTCAAGCCACAGGTTAATCGCGTAGCCAACAGGTGTCGCACAAATTAACAAACAAAAAACAAAAAAAGTATTCCACCAAGGTTTTATTCTTATTGACCAAAATTTAAAACTTTGTGTGTGTGTATATATATATATATATATTATAATAATTATATTCACTAAAAAATTTCAAAATATATAGTCATAAAAATATAATAAACATTAATTCTCAATTAATAAAAAATATCTTTAATAATAATAATACATGTGTTAATCCTTGGATGGGGTGCCAACAAGGAGAGGAATACTGGGGATAGGCCAATCGACCACGTGGACCTGTAGTTGGGATAGTCAAGCTCATCATGTCCACACATGTAAAGTCTTAAGCATGGCACTCCCTTTAGACCGGTAGATGAGTTATTTAATGAGTCTTAAGCATGGCACATGCACCTCGATTACCAGGCCACCCGAGTCTAGATGTCAATGAACTTGGAGAAGATTGAGGGCACACGATATTTGTTCAGAGTTGGCTCTAAGGACAACATGTATAGAGGAAGATCAATGTTGCAATTAATCCCCCCAAGAGAAGTACCATTTCCTCGTTGGTCAGATCCTCCATGATCTTGCATCGGGGCAGCATGAAATCCAAGGGTGCCACAACATTTGGGTGAGTCGTAGATCCCCGGAATAGTAGGAATTGGTCAGAAAATCAGAGATGCATAGATTGGATTTCCTTAGCATGAGAAGGAAATTACAATCAACAACATAGTGAGTCGAAACCCAAACAACCTCTAGCCCACCTTCATCTTGGGTTTGGAAAGAAGGTTGAGAGCTCGATGGCTCCTAGGAGAGGATACCGCCACAGGTATAAACATGGAGGGGGAGCACCAGTGGAGCCATCTTCCAGTAATAGAGGAGGGTGGACTCCCAATACATGAGTACAAAGAGAAGCTCAACCGACAATGACGATTTTCTAGGAAGAAACCCCGCCTCACATTCAAGAGCACCTGGAGGAGGTGGAGGCCATAATTCGATTGGAAAAAACCTTGACACAAACCTAGGAGGTGGACGAGGCCATCATAACTTGGGTGCCTGACATAGGCAGGTTGAGAGGTCGAGAATCTAAGTACTGGAAAAACGATCAAATTATACTGGCATTTAAAGATGTTGTTGAGTCAAATGTTGTAGACATGTGAGGATGCTCAAAATACCATCCAATTGCAATTGGATGAGTTCCCCCTGCTTCTTCAAGAGGCCATGGCTTGACTCTCATATTCTATTGCAACGAATACAACAACAACATCAAAGAATGACAAGCTCGCAACACCGACGCCTCCCCAAAAGCCTCAATCTCCCTCTCCAGCTGAATAATTTGTATGCATTTCTTTTTTGCTTTTTGTATCATGAGGAGCAATAATAGTTATGCTTTAGCCTCTAGTAGATTTCAGTCATTTCTCTACAATATTCAATTAACTATACATAGTATAGGAAAAACCTATTTCATACCATATAAACAGAAGATCTATTTCTTTATCGTTGGTCTAATTTCCCTAATGACAAATCAACAACAAAAACTTTTTATATAAATTTCTAACAGAACTAGAATAATATAATTTACTCTTCATGCTTATATATAGAAAGTAAATACCAATCAATCACAACTTAATAATTACATTGTAAAGTTTATATTGTGAGGATTTCAACCTTTTTCAATGAAAAGATGTCACCAATTAAATTAATAAAGTAATATGATTTAAGGGCAAGTAAGAAGGCTTGCAACCATGATAATTCCAAGTCAAAATCTAATGGATATGGTTGCTTATGATAATGCGAATAAATGGATTTTTTTAAAAGTGTGAGGTGTGTGGATTTTTTAAAAGTGTGAGTCAACTTAATGATTACATTGTAAAGTTTATATTGTGAGGATTTCAACCTTTTTCAATGAAAAGATGTCACCAATTAAATTAATAAAGTAATATGACTTAAGGGCAAGTAAGAAGGCTTGCAACCATGATAATTCCAAGTCAAAATCTAATGGATATGGTTGCTTATGATAATGCGAATAAATGTATTTTTTAAAAGTGTGAGGTGTGTAGATTTTTTAAAAGTGTGAGTTGTCTTAATGTATCAACACCAACCAATTTTGTAATAATGTAAAGATGTTATTAATGGTTATTATTTATGAATTTATAAAGATTAATTAATTAATTTATAATAATGTAATTTGTAATAATGTAAAGATGTTATTAATGGTTATTATTTATGAATTTATAAAGATTAATTAATTAATTTATAATAATGTAAAATATTATTGTTAATGATCATTTTGTTATTAAAATTATATATAATTTTTAAAATTATTTTAATAAAAATATATTTTAAATTTTAATTAAATTAATTATTTTTTATTAAATAAAATTCAATATTAATTTGGAATTATAGTATTGAGAAAAGGATTATTGGGGGATGGAAAGCTTATTATGGTCTTGAAAACAATTGTAAATCAGTTGATCTTTGGAGTTGGGATAAGAAGAAACTCTTCTTTGAGACTCTTGTTACTCATGTTATTCTTTATGGATGTGAAGTCTGGGGTTGTAGTATCTCTTGTGAATCCTAGAGAAAGATAGAGAAAATACAAAAGAATTTTATAACCTATAATCTCAAAATTAAAGGAAATACGCCCTATCCCATCCTCCTCATAGAAACAAGCCTCTCCCCCATTGAGAGCATGGCTATGACTAAATACCTAATGTATAAGAACAAGTTAAACAACATGGAAGACAAGAGGCTACCTAAAATTGCTTCAAAATCAAGTCATAACCACCATCGACTCAAGCGAGGATGGCATAAAGACACCTGGTCTTGGCTAAACTATTGGGGAATCATGGAAGAAACCATTTTACAGAATAAAGATACTATTAAAAAAAATATCAAATCAAAATTTAAGGAAAAAATGTGGTGTGATAAAGAGTTAGAGGAAAAAAGAAAATTAAGGTATTATAAAGATGTAATCAACCATAATCTAGAAGATCAAAATTATCTATCTGTTTTGCCAAGTGTAAAGAAAAAAATTAAACATTGCTAAGATAAGAACAAATTTCACGGGCTCCATAGTGAAATTGGAAGTTGGTCAATTCCTAAGCGCCATGGGATGAAAAGAGTGTGTCACCTTTGTGACATAGAGATTGAAGATGAAAACACTTTCTCTTAGATTGTCCGACCCTATACCCATACCAGATCTCATTTTCAAAATATTGATCATATTATCAACTTTTCTAACCTCTTAACTTAACAAAAATAAAATGATCTTAAAAAACTTCTCTCCAATGCTTTTGAGCACAAAAGCTCAAAATTCTAAGAATGTAAAGTAATCCTTACAGATCTTAAGGTCTGATAAACCAATTAAATCTGAGTGGGCGTTAATCATCATCATCAATTAATCTTTATAAAAGTTTAAATTTTCATATATATTTACCATGATTGAAAAGCTAACTCTATAAATGTTGATCTTAAATAATGAAAATTACAAATGCTTTATAGGTGTCTTCTTATCAATAATGAAAAAATTACAAATACTTTATAGGTGTCTTCTTATCTTCGCGATCAATATTAATCATATGAATATAAAATTAATTGAAGCTCTATATCTATGATGAAAACTTACAAGGTTTCTTCTTATTATCCATCAATTTAATCATAAAAGAAATAAAATGTAAAATCAATTACTTAAAATATAAGTTTTATCTTTTCAAACAATGATGGTTATTACTTTACATTCTATAAAGTAATGATTGAAAAGCTAACTCTATAAATGTTGATACTTTTAAATAATGAAAAAATTACAAATACTTTATAGGTGTCTTCTTATCAATAATGAAAAAATTACAAATACTTTATAGGTGTCTTCTTATCTTCGCGATCAATATTAATCATATGAATATAAAATTAATTGAAGCTCTATATCTATGATGAAAACTTACAAGGTTTCTTCTTATTATCCATCAATTTAATCATAAAAATAAAAATGTAAAATCAATTACTTAAAATATAAGTTTTATCTTTTCAAACAATGATGGTTATTACTTTACATTCTATAAAGTAATATGTTATATCTAAGCACATAGTTAAGTCAATGAAAAAGAAAAAGGGTTTAAAATGTTATTTTATATTAATTTTAATACATTAAAAACCTACATTTGTTTTGTTTTGTTAATTATATTTATATTTATAATTCATTTTTTTAAATAAATTTTATTTTTTTCATTTAAAATAACAAGAAGGGAGATAAAAAGATTATATCTTATTAGTCCTAGCTGGAGGTTAGGGACTATAGCTTTCACGCAGCGATCAACAATATATTAACATTCATTTTGTGATATTATTTGGTGCATTCTGTGTCATTTTAACAAAGTTTTTTCTATGTTGTGATTATGTTTTTAATTGGTTTTTTTTTTTGTTTTTTTTTCAAAACTTATATTTTCATTTTTTTAATTGGCCCTCACCATATTGATGGGACTAAATACCCTTGGTGGAGGGAATTTTTTTTTTCTAATTGTCAGAGTATAAAATTTGATTTAGAAAATAAACAAAGTTGATTCGTCGAGGTTCTGAGCTTCTGCAAGTATCTCTGACAGTGGAGCATTGTTGTAGTAGATGTATTGTTGTTGTTGTAGTCTATTCCATCTGGTGGCGATCGATTTGCATGCACAATGATATTTACCTTATCTCCCTCAGCCAGCGCTACTCACCGCCTAGCCACTACTCATGTCATCGAGATGCATTCTCGGCCATGCCTCCTAGATGTATTCTACGCTTGGTGGGAAATCCTTACCGCATGAAACTACATACTACAAGCTATACCTTAGATTCACCTCCAGTCTCAAGGAAAGTTCTTTTGCATGTAGAATATTTGATTTTACCTCTTACGATCATTTAAGAGGTCAAACTAGATTCCTTCTTTCCCCACCTAGATGTGAACATAAGATGAAACATTGATAATCCTTCCTTGAATGTTCGTTTCCTTAGAGGTTTAGATCATTTTGTTAACTAACATCTTACTTAAAAGAAAGTGACATGCAAATAAGCACTGCTAGTCATAGCATTGCAAGGTATTAACTTAGGGGATTTTAATTGAGTTTTGCTTTGTAATATTACAAAGATAGCAAAAGAGTGTGTATGCTTACCGAGATGGTTCGTAGAGAAAGTCATCTCAAATGCATCCTGGGATACCTGGAATTCTTGACAAAACCTTTTTGAGTTGTTCCTGCAAAAAACACAGCGGAAAACACACATAACACGCATACACACACAATTATGTGATAGTTATTGCATCAAATAGATTTGATTTGAAATCATCATCTAAAACTAATCAAGTGATGTAGACAATAAGTTTTATTATAGAACGTGAGGCAACCTATTATTACTAGTGATTATTGCAGTTAAAGAGTCAAGGCTGCAAGCAACAATGACGTTTTCAACAGTGGATTTAGAGCCAAAGCCGCTAGGCCCTGCTGTGCCAATCATGTATTTTATTGTGTCTGACATCTCTCTCAGTAAAATACCTTACATCCTTTGTAAATAACTTAACAATTGTGAATGAATCAAATTAATCCATATACCATCATACCTTGTCAATTAACAAGATGGAAAAATGTCACTTACTTTACATGCAGATGCACTCAATATCAACAAGGGTTCCTCGGGAGATTACTACAATGATTATGCACTAAGCGATGAACAATGAGCACGATCATCTCACCAGAATATAGGTGAAATTGACCTCACTGTGAAAGTGCTCTCTGACAAAACAAGTGCCTGTAATTTTATGCTATTCAACGTTGGTTGCAACAAAGCCCTTTGGAATGCTCCCAATGTCCATAGAAACATCATTTTCTTCGAGGACTTGAATTGGAGGGGAGAAAATGTGAAAAACCAAGTGAGAATCGAGGCTCTAGAAGGTTGAAGTGTCGTTGCACTATCATCGAAGAAGACCATCTCTCTCCTGTTGCAGTTCCATTCAACCTCCAAATGCTAGCTTTCTCTCACAAATTGTCTACATTGGTGTATGCCATGGAGTGCAAATATTTTATAATTACATGTAATATGTCAATATATATCTATAAAATATATATAACAACATGAATTCATTGATAGATATAATAGATGTGCATATATGTTTGTGTGTATATGCAGGACTTCTTCTTAGTGGAAATAATTGTCATTTCAGTTGTATTAATTATTTGAGTCCTGCTTGTTCCAGTGTTTCTAAATTGTTGTAATGCTTGCAGATGGTCTACCATAACCTCATAACTCTAAGGGAGAATAGAGAATGAGATCAAGAACATTCAGAGTACGTTTGTTGAAAATGGGCATGATCCCTCGACCCATGCACCCAGAGAAGAAGCCAATCCCGCTACGCTAGCAAAGTCTGAGGCGTGTAGAAGGTAATCTCTCCATAATGTCACTTCTCATGTTCTCTAAGTTTAGTGTTCAACCGATAAGGGGGATGAAGTTGATTCAAACAAATATCTTATTGTTCAGACCATATTGCATAACCATATTTTTATTATTTGGCACAAACACCTATACATTTAGACCTTGATGCACTAGTTTGTTGCTTGCCTATGGATTGAACTATATATTGATGTGAAATATACAGCATAATTCAAATCGAACAGTAAAATATATTCTCTTTGAAAAGTCGAGAAACAAGAAAAACCTGAAACCAAGAAAAATGAGGAAGACCTGAAACTTGCTTTGTATGTGCATATAAGTTGTCGCGCTTCGCTGGCAAGATTGAAAGGGGGGATAAGGCACATGTCTTCACCATCCGGATCGACTGCTCTGATGCCAAAAGAGTTAGCGAAGATAAGGAAGCTTTCAAAGGAATCCATTCCCTCGACTTCATTGAAGTCCTGGGGAGTTTTGTACTCATCAATTTTGTGGATCCTTTGGGCCTACCTGGTCATAATTCATGCACTGTGGTATTATTCATTGGTGTGAGCAGTGAAGAAGATACAAAACATCCCAATTTCTTCAACAAGTGCATCGTACATAATCATAATTACATGTCAGAGGGGTTGCAACGCTTGTGGTGTTGGATGAGGCTAACACGACATTAAGGTCAGGGCTCCTGTCAAACACAACACTGTTGCACTGCATTGCATGGTACATGTTTGGTTATGACGACTAGTTTAGAAGAGGAGATCGAGGTGGGGAGATGAAAAATTGGTTTGAGGTGCCCAAAAAAACATGACATACATACAAGATCTTTGATCTCTATCCTATCTAGCTGAGTTCATCTTTGTCATGCGGTTTTCCTCGGCGACACTGACATTGTCATGGATTACACTTTCCTTATTGGCATCTCCTTCTCTATCTTTGTGAACCATGGAAGGCGTCCGTTAAAGTGGCAGGACTAAAAAAAGCAAGGTGATCTCAATGAAAGAATGATAAGAGTATGAAACTAGAGACAAAGAGAAAACACAAAGTGATATCACCGAAAAAGTGAGAAGATTCCATCTCATTTTTGTTGCAGATAAATATTGCAAAGGCTAACGCCACCAAAAGAATTAATGGGGCATGCCTCACATAATTGAATTGATATAGTGGATGCCTCATTCAATACTTTACCATACAAATACATAGTCAGTCGAACATCAACACACAATCTTCGACTGCATTTATTCTTTCCCATACCTATGATGCCAAGTCTAACAACCAAACCATTAAAATAACAACGACTCATGCCAAACTATCACTACCAGTGACTCATAGAAAAATAGCAGCAACAAATCAACATCGGGAGAGAATGAGAATGAATATATACAACTACAAGCCTATTCTTCTTCTGTATGCACGGTTACAAGAAGAGCAAAGGCGTTTAAGGTAAATCCATGGGCACGTGAGGAGAAGAATGGAGAGATGAAGCATATCAGGGCTAGGAATTATAGAGGAGTTAGGCGACGACCATGGGGTAAATTTGCAACAGAAATTAAGGACCTCGACAAGAAGGGTACCAGAATTTGGCAGGGTACTTTCAACACCGTCGAATAATCCTCTCTCGCATATGACCGCATTCAAAATCTATCTCTTCACTCCACAACAATGCAACTCCACAAATGAAAGCATGTTTGTCTCTTGTAACAATTGCATAAGAATCTTGTTGTAAGTTCTCCACATGTCCTTGCTACAGGGAAAATCCCCCTAAACTGGGTCTAAGGTAAAGGCATAGCGATAACTTCCTTAAAAGACTGAACTACCCTTAATCTACCCCAAAACCATCTAAACTAAGTGATGAAAGAGAAAGGAAAGAGAGTGTCAATGAGTGCACCTTTAGTCTTTGCGGTTGGTGTAGACCTCTTTCACTTGTTGTCGCCTCCTAGATCACATATTTCCTCCCAAAGCTGACCTGCAAAAGGTTAGGAATAAAATGCAACAACATATGCAATCTCTACTGATCACTTTAAAAGTCTAGACATGGATATAAATGCACAAATTAACAAAATCATGTAAACATAGGGTTTTGGGACAAGGGTAAACTCTTTTATTCAATTTCAAGATGAAAAGGATTACAACCTTTGCTAGAAACCGCTCCACGAACCAAGTCCAGGCTCCTATGTCGTGGCTACAAGTGCATCAATCCCACATTAGCTTCTCAACACCAACATATCACCAAGGGGAGGAAGGGTTGGATAAGGAGAAAAGGATGGAGGGGAAGACTGAGACTAAAACTCATAATGAAATGCAAATCTTGGGCTAAGAAAGGGAAGGGATTTTGGAAAAGTTTTCTTGTTCTCTTGCTCATGTTCATAAATGACTCCCAAGACCTCTTTTTATATGATAAAAATATGGTTATTCGGTTTGGGGACATGCTACAAGGGGTAAAATGGTTAGGAAACCCTCCATATCCCTAAACTTCGTTGAATTCCGTGCAATTTTATAATTTTTGCAACTTTTGGAGGTAAACGTGGGCTAACTAGTATGAACCATGCGTTTGTATGCGAGCTAATTAGCATGTAGAACATGTGTGTACACGGGATATTAGTGCAACAGAGCGCGTACACGATCCAAAACATGTTTTTTTAGAAGGAAGCCTCAACAATATTTTGGCAAAGTATGCAAATGGATGGGCCAATGTCTTGTATGCACATATAAGGCATTTTGGACTATAACAATCCCAAGCCTGGTTCTTAACCACCTTTTCAATTTCATGTGCTAAGCAATGCCAAAGTCATCGAAATTAGTTATATAAATATATATCTCTCATGAGTTCATTAACAACGGGAAATCCATTGAAAAATGTGGATATCGAGACATGCCAATTAAAATAATTAAAATATGGATGAAGTTTTTTGAAACATGGTTTTTAGCTATGGACCGGTTTAAGAGGCATGAATTCATGATTACAGAGATTGCTATGAAGAGTGTGCGTGTAATTATGATAATTGTGGGATTTGGTGACTGGCAAAAGCCTTGTTTTGGTCGTCCAAGTCGTAATAGTTTTTAAATGTCTCAAAATTACTAGAGCTTTATCATCATGTCGTTACAGATCAACTATGTAGACCTCACTGTTCATCACAATTCACCCAATGAGATCGTGACTATGGCCTATCTCTGTCTAGACTTTTTTGCTTCCTTTTGGTACCCCATTTTTAAATAAATCAGGAAAAGGGCCAAATTTTCTATCAACTGTGGAAGCTCTAGAATTGAAAAAAAAAACTGGAAATGCATCCATCCTTTGGACTGACCAGGTGTTCAACCTTTTCAACATCGTTTTCTAAGCAATGCCAAAGTCATCAAAACTAGTTATATAACTATATATCTCTCATGAGTTCATTAACAACAAGAAATCCATTGAAAAAATGAGTATATCCAGACATGCCAATTAAAATGATTAAAATATGGATGAAGTATTTTCTATGTTTTTTGAAACATATTTTTTCGCTATGGACCGATTTAAGAGGCTTGCAACTATGTGACTTCCATCATAGAAAGTTGACTGATTTTCTAGTTTATTCAAAGTATTAAATATAGTAAAACGTCAAGTTCCACTTTATTAGAAATTTTGTGAACTTGGGCGCACGCAGCTCAGTCGTTGTGTAAGATATGGAGTTCAAAGGTACTGTGCGATGTGAGTTTTATGATGTCTTAAACTAATTAAAAATTGGTTTTGATTCTTTTTCCATTATGTGCAATGTGAGTTTATGATGTAGTCAATTAATTAATAATTTATAAAATAATGGGAAAGTAAATTTGAATTTTTAATTGTATATTATATCAATGGGGAGGGGTTTCTAAGACACTAGTTTTTTCATGGACGAGAATATTAAAAAGACCATTAACCTGTTGATGCCTATCAACATGTAACACTTTCAACATCTCATATTCTCGGGTTCTTAAAGCAGTAGAAAGTTCTAAATGTTGAATCATATTGATATCAGTTTTTCACAATAATCATTTTTTTATATTAGAAAAAACAATGTATTGCCGCACATCTAGAATCTGCGATGTGATTCAATCATTTTCTAGGTTTTAATATTCCCTCCTTGTACAACTCTGTCACAACTATCATTTCAAAACAAATCGTCACCACTATGAATGGACTGGAGACCTTGATCTTATCTAAACACATACATCTAAAAAATAATCACTGGAACAATTTTATTTTCACCACATGTAATTATCTTTCAGATAACTTCTTGTAATTTGGAGATGATTTATTCATTGTCCTTCAAATCAAGAAAGACATTTTCCGTGTCTACACAAATCGTGCATGTCAAAACTTAAAGCTTCCTATAAAAATATGTCGTGAACTACTCATGAAACTTACCTAATTTGTTCAACACGAGGTAGGGACTAGCTACTTTGCAGCTAATTCCCCTGTTTATATTATTTTTAATATACTAAAAATATTTTCTTGAAAAAAAATACTAGCATAACCTTGAAGCAGGGGAAATGAAATTTTGAAGGGAATCAAGACAATACATTGTTTGAAGATAAGAGAAATATTTTGTTGGATGATCCATGAATACTTAATTGAAGATCTGTTGGATATGGTCCATAAATAATGAATTAAAATTATATTTTAGTAGGTCGAGTGTTAATGGACATACAATGTGAAGATGCAATGGCGCAGGTTGTGAGATAGTCACTAATCATTAAATAAACCCCATGCTAACAATATTCAGGGTTTCTAATAGAGATATCATAGCATTTCAATAAAAAGCTCCATGGCTGGCCCAAATGAGACATGTGGTAATATCAGTGTAGTGATGATATATAAAGAGAATCTCCCAATGATTATTAGAATATTAGAAACTCTAGGGCTATCATGTCTAGGTACATTTTTGTGGGTTGTTAGGCTAGAAACAACCAATTCAAATGCAATCAATGGTCCATGATGCATGGGAGGATCATCATGTCCACAATTTTCCAGCAACAATGACTCATTGGCTTTGCTTTGCGTGTCCTTTCTTAAGTTATATCTATTCCATGCCTAGGCATAAAGCATGTGTCCTAGGTTCCATAGATATATCAATTACTCTACACGCTAAAATATGAGCATGAAAAATATTTTTTTGAACACAAACCTTCATTTGAGTAAGTTTAGTTTGGAAACAAAATTTAATTTGTTGAGACTCAATGTAAAGTTTCCCACTGAGTGACTATATATGTTTATCTTCACAATGTAGTAGTGCCTTCTTATATAATTGGCAAATCATGTTATCAACTTTGTAATAGGTAAATAAGTCATTCAACCTGACAAAGATTGCTACTTTTAGATCATATTTGGCTATCCAAATTTTAACCAATATAGCTATTTTTCAAGAAGATAGAGACACTCTTCTAGTAGTAACCATAGTGGTTATGCCAATTCTCCTTGCTAGGGAATTTCTTGTTTCTATCCTCTGACATCTACGTCATTCAAATTACTTTTTAATGTAATATATGATGCATTTTACCAACCTTCCAAATGTTGGGGCTGAAATCCTAAATGTCGAGTAACCTTTTCATGAACATCAAGGTGACCTCATGAACTTTTGAGGCTTAACTTTCTCAATGCTGGGGTGACCTTCTCAATGCACTAGATAGACCTTTTGAACACCAAACCTAACCTTATCAAAGCATAGGGCCAACTTACTAATGGCATAATCAAGTTCAAATAACAAAACAAAATCAATGTAAGACAACTTTTATTACAAAATTTAAATATGTTGTCTATTGAATCTAACTATTAAATATTGAAAGTTTGTCAACATTATTCTCTTCAATTGTGGTAAAGATCTTTCATGAATTCATTTACAAATTTATGGCTGCTTGTTTAGGTGATTGGATTGTCTAGAATCCATACCTTGTTCAAAAATCACTTTATTCATCTTTGAATGATGATTAAAAATATCAACATATTAGGTATGTCTGGACCTCACAAAAATTGGCCCCTTTGTGTCTGGCGGTTCATGCGTGCTGGCAAATCTGGATTGAGAGGAATTTTGCAATTTTTGAAGATCGCCCTCCTTCAGTAAGGCGAGTATTTCATAGAGTTTTGGTTGCCTTTTGCTGGCATCCCACCTCGGTTAAGACCTTCTCTACAAAAGCTTGCAACATCGAGATGGCGGCTGGACATACCCTTGTTTGTTTCGATGGCGCTGTTCAGTTGGATGGCCGTGTTTGTGGGGCTGGGGGCACCTTCAAACACCACCCGGCGAGAGTCACCAAGTGGTTCCTAAACTGTGGGGTGGGAACTAATACAAAGGCCGAGCTCATGGGACTGTGGGCCTCCCTCACTCTTGCTGCCATGTGGTCTATCAACCATCTACTCGTACTTGGCGACTCAAGAGTTATTATTGACTGGATAACTCAAAAATGCAATCTCCGCTCTATCCATATCGAGGGCTGGTTGCATCTCACGAGGAATCTCTCCGATCATTTCTCCGACATCATTTACCACCACATTCCTAGATCACTCAACAGGGAGGCGGATGCTCTCTCAAAGAGAGCACTAAATGGAGTAGTGGGAAGACTCTCGGTCTTCCACTGTGAAAATGGGATAGAGAGTCCCATATCCTCCATTAACGTTTTTGAACGATGACGGTTGTCCCTCTTTAGCTGAAGATTTGCGGTCAGCTTTTGAAAAAAAATTTGACTACTTGAGCCTCGCTGCAGATTTTCCTCTTGATCTGTTCGTCTAGTCTACCTCCTTGCTTGACTTGTTTTGTTTGGGTCCCTATTGTTGGCACAGTTTTTTGATGACTTTAAGCTCGCAGCAATTGCTATTGTAAATGAATTTATACACTTTATAAATTTGAGGAATTTTTTCTTGGAAAAAAAGGTATGTAAATAGTTTAACGAGTATCAGCTCTATGTTTTGATTATATTACACTTCAAAAACTCATTAAAATATAAGTGAGAGAAAAAGAGAACAATACACATATTTTGATAAATGTGCATTACATTTAAAAAAAAAAAATCCTTCCATCATAATATACAACACAAAAGTGTGATTCCTCCAAAAGACTCTCACATGCTTCATAAAGTTTCCTCTCTCACGGTAATGCAACAACGTGATTCCCCAAAAACACTCTCACACACATTTTAAAGTTTCCTCTCCATGAATTTATGGGCTATAACTATTTTCCAAATACAACAAGTACCATCTAATGCAATGGCAAGAAAATTTGTTCGACAAGGATTGCCATTTTCCAGAAACATAGAATAAAAAATGGAATTGAGGCTATAGCTCTCCAAAAACTTTATTTTTAAATGCTCATGTTATGAAACTATTCAAATCTTGAAATTTTAAGTGATGTTCAAGAATTTTGGATTCAATTTAGAGTAGAAAATGAACTTACAATTGTGTACATTGTTAAGCAGGGTTGTTAGTTCGAGGTGGGCGACGAGTATTTGATGTTGTAGAGAAATTATTAGAAGAAGATGAAGGGTGAAGGCAAACATTATGCACCCAGTACAATACCTTATATATATATATATATATATATATATATATTGCTTTATTATTGGGTGCTTGTTGAGAACCAAAGGGTAAAGCCAAGGCCATTATTAAAAGAAGACAGAGTTGGACATATTTGTTTAGACCATTGTTGAAATTATTTAACAAAGGTTGGATATTTGAATCTCGAGTACATTTAGTGATATCCAACACATGATTCGTTATCCATCATTGAGCTCATATTTCTACATGATAGTTGCTAGTGGTAGACCAATTCCCACAATTAATAAACCAAAATATATTTAGTGAAAATCTAAATATTTGAAAGTTAGAACGAACAAACAAGGAGATGTCAAATTAAATAAGGAAGTAATGAGACATCTATGAAGTTTCAAATGTATCATACATACTATAGGTTGTATGGTTATTGGTTTACTGAGTAGTTTTATTAGTTGTTGGGCATGCCCCTCTGTTCTCCTTTACCACTAATGATCACATCCTTGTGAAGTGGTAGGAATAAATCTCGTATTAAGTTCCACTACAACAACGAATGTGGATCACACAAAAAACAACCACAAAGGTGAGAAAGGTAGTACTCGACATGGAAAAAACAAAAAAATAAATATATTTCCAACCGTGAACAAATTGCTAACTAGCATCTTGCATGGTGTCGTGCTTTTTGGAAAATTGCATGAAGGTCAATTCCTTGGTTGAAGGTAAGTATATTCACACACACATCATAACAAGGGGAAATGAATTGAAAGAGACTAGAAATCCCTATGTTTAGTACCATCCATAATCAACAACGCTCTAGCTCTTCACAAATTTGGGAATGAATTCGAGCAACTATAAGCTGAAAATATCTAGGAGGACACAGTGACATGATTCACATAAAACAATCTATGTTCCCAAATTGATGCATACAAAGAAAAAAAATTGAAATTGCAAAGTGAAGAGGGCTTTGACAAAAAAATAGCTTGGATGGATGAAGAAGACGTCGAGATACAGGTGGATATTGCCAAGGTAAACAATTTGAGAATTTTTTTATTTTAATTTTTAACCGAAACTGGGGAAATTATATTATAATATAAAAATTTGTAGCCTATCTAACTGTCAATATTATGGTAGTTGCGGGAGGTATTTACCCCCACGTGTGAACCTGACGAGAATAGAAGACTCCGGGAAGCAAGAGAAACCCTAATGAGTTGGCTAATAACCCTAGAAGCCTTGTCGGCTCAAGTAGATAATTTATATTAGGCTATTAGCCTCCAAGAGAAGAAGTTGGCCAAAAATAATAATAATATACTGAACAGACACTATCCATAAGGAGAATTCGGCCCCAACAAATCTGGCAGAACCAGTATAAATACAGGGCACCAGTTCTCATTTGACAACATCTCAGAATTGCAGTTTCCCAGTTGGTGTGCACTGCAGTTGCAGTCTGGTGCGCAGGTTTGGAGGAGGGTTGCAGGTGCAGTTGCAGCAGCAGCTAGTTTCAGTATTGGATTGAATATCTCTTGGTTAGGGTTTGGAACATCTTATTAGTCTTTTGTGATGCGCTATCCTTGGGGATTGATGCGCTACTCTTTGTTTGGCTATCTAGCCTATGGTTTGCTTCTGGAGGAATTCTCAGTCAAGGTTAAGGTGCTCGGAGGGAGGCTTCGGCCTATGGTTGGGTGACGAAGGTATCGTCAATGATAAAATGAGCACACCATCTTCTATATTATAACACTAAAATTGTTGTTACATATATTGCATGTCTAGGAATTTTAAGCAAAGTTGATATCTCATAACATGCCCGATACAAAATTTAAAAATGTTTTTGGCCAAAATTTCCAATAATTCCTTGCTATATATTCCATAAAAGATTCCTAGTATACTAATAACAATAAAGAACATTATAATTAATGAAACACATGATGACTAGCAACCTCATCCAAGCCAACATTTGATGGAACCAATTCTTGCTTTCCAATCTCCATGTCTTCAACCAACTAATGCATAATATCTTCTTCTTTTAATTCTTCATGAGTTGAACTAATTGCAATTCTTTGATTGGAAGTCCGTAATTGGGCTCCCTTGCTTAGGTTTAAAACCATATTTCTCAACATGCTACATTTTGTGTCTAAAGTGGATATATGTTGTTTATGTTGAACTAAAGAGCTTATAATTGTTCCAAATTGGGAAACCGCATGATGTTGTAACATCCCGATGACCCTCTTGAATATTGTAAGTATTTTATTTATGAAGTTAGTAAAAAATGACCCAAGGTCGATTGATCTTAAGTGTCTAAAGGGGCTATGATCCCACAACATGGGAAATGTGAGGGCGTCTAAAGGGGGTTTATGCCTAAAAAAATATACCTTATGTTACCTTGAACCTTCACCCATTTCAAAATTTGAGTTGCAAATTTTAAAGAGGTCAAGAGGAGTGAAAGAAACCAATTACTCAATCTAAGCCACCATTTCCTAAAATCTAGCAAGTTGTCTCCCCTATATTCTTGGAAATAGGAAAGAAGTTGAATTGGAATTCTCTTACCATCATGCATGCATGAAAAAATTGAATAGGAAGGAAGAGATTGTTAGGAAAAGAGGAGGAAAAAGAGTTTTGGGAGATTAGACAACACAAATTGAGAGCCAAGTCCATATAGAACAAACCAACCATGAAAAAAAGTTTTTAGATTGAGAAAAGTTCCAAGAAACCAAGAGAATTTTGCATAAGCTTCAGATATCAACCTATACCTTTATATGCACACACTGGATAACACTAAAAGGAGGATTTTTTGAGGTACTGTGAAATAGAGAAGGAGGTACTTCTTGTGTTGTGTGGGGTAGGTAATGTAGGTGCCCAAGAGTTGCTCCGTCCTTAAGAAGCTCAACAAAAAAAATCTCTTGGTTTGCATCTCTTGAATCTGAAATTTAAACTTTTTATTTTTCTTACTTTTCCATAGTGGTATCATAGCCTGACTAGAGGTTGGTGTTCACAATGGACTACCTACGGTTGGGTGTAAATCACTCGCTCAACTAGTTGTTGGCCTGAAATTCCAAATAGATAATTTCACCTCTGTTTATATATTTTGAGTTATATGTATTTGTTATAGATTAGATTTACATGTGACCAACCTATTTCTGTGTGGAAAATTATTTATATGGTCTAGTTCTATATGGGGAATTTCTATACATCTTGTTTCTTGGGTAGATACAACTAGCATTTCACACAACGATGTATTCACTACTCCTGCACATTTATTCTTGTTTATATTTTGCCGAAGATGGGTGAGGCTTGAGGCTTGAACGCCTCTCTTTATATGCATACACTCATTGAACACTTGTGATTGGGTCAAATCCCAACTTTTTTGGATTCTTTTGAGCTTGGGGATAAATTCCACAGAGCTCTCTCTTCGTATACCCTTCAACATCATTTGCAAACTCAAAATTGGCCCTGGAATCTCTGCTGACAACCCATTCACTAAAATTGACCTGTTATTTTTGGGTGTGAATTCATGGTATGTGTCAAGTGTTCTTTTGTTGAGTTATAGACAACATGATTATTGATATAATGTGTTGCATTTCCATGTGCAAATTCATAACATAATACAATGGTCAGAGGCCATAATGGTGGTTAACATATATTGTATGGATGGAAGTTTTAATAGTCTTAACTTGCTTAGCATATGAAGCATTGAACATGAGGTCTCCTTTTTATAAATAACTCAATTGAAAGGAATTACCTAGTTATGATTTTTCATTGCATGGTATTTTGGCCTGGGCCCTATACAATATTCAACTTGTCAAACTAAGGATTCTAGAAGAAACGTGTTGAACCAATAACATATGTGAGCATGGTAACATATCATATTTTTTAATCTGAACATGTCAAATATACAGAAGATACACAGTCCATCAATCTTGGCCCTGCAACCTGATCATTCCAAATCAATGTTCATGATGAATAATAACAAGGATTGGTCTACTTGTATCCTCAAGTAGAATCCTTTAGAGCCATTCACTATAGGTCCTATAAGAATGCCACATTGCAATGTGTACACAACATTTAGCATTATTTTGTTAGGGTAGCAGGTCGCTAAAAAACAATTGGGCATAGTTATTAAAAAAATTGAATATAATACATATGTCAAAATCAAATCTCAACCAAAACTATAAGCTAGTAATTTCTACCTTTGGTGTGCAATAACAAGAATGAAATTTGGATTATGTAGCCACCTCCCATTGGAGACTTGAGGAATGCTAGGTCATATAAAGTATCTAGTAGATCTTGTATGGTAAAATGAAGTGGTTATTCTTCAATTTAGCAGACTACTCTTATACATATGTGTAGTTTTATCTGTCTACCCTAATAAGATAAGAATAATGAAATTTGCATTTTTTTTGAAGTGTGAAATGAGCCAAGTCATCTTAATTATGTTTTTATCATTGTAATTTACTATTACAATTATGGGATTTTTCCCTAACAAATTGTCATGACCATTTGCTATATATATTGTAATATTAAGCAGTTAGGAGATTGGGAGATTAGGACTGAGCCAAAGGAAGGTTGATCTTTCTAAGGCCAACAATAAATGTTGCCAACAAATGGAAACGGTGCAACCAAACTCAAAACAAACTTCATATCCACTTTGTTCCATGTCTTTAGAGTTCTTACTATGGGGGGGAAATGTACCCAAAGAGTGCAACTCTATTGTATAGTTGATGGTCATGTAAGATTCGCCTTATCACACATTCCTGAAAAAAAATGGAAATTTTACTGTCAAAGAAACTTTACACACCAGAAAATCCATGCTATATTCTAAAGTTTGGTATAACAGCTTTGCACTTTCTTTTTTGGTCAGAATCTTCACATTGTATAACTATTTGGCTTGAAGCATGTGCATTAGAAATTTGTAGTTTGGGTCATTTCTGCAATTAAATGACGCAACATGAACATTGAAGAGGTCCAAAAGCTTGATTGGATAAAGCTTGTTTATTTATGTCAATAGAGGAACAACCAAATATTTAACTTTTTTGACAACCAACTTACATATTTATACTTTATTTTTGGATTAACTCACTATTTTTTTCCATGTGGAAACTCTTTTACAATATAACATTAAGATATATTGCCTTGTAAACATTTAATTCCACGTAGGCAATTGGAAAACTAATGATTAGGGTATATTTATATTTATGKGGATGTTACAGATGCTCATTATCGTKTATCTTTTYTGTGATTGAGAAGAGAGAGGTCTTATTGCATTGAATTTCTTCCTCATGATTTCAGAGCACCCTTCTTATTTCTTGAAGTTCCCTGTAATCCATGAGAATAGAAGCGAAAGAAGATCCACAAACAAACAGAGAACCAAGATGTYGAACTAGATCCACAAAGAAAACTAACTATCAGATATGTAAATTGCCTTCTTTCCCACCAGACCACCTTCAAAATTTTCTAGATGAGAATTTTGAAGCTCAAAAATCTTGAACCCTCCAAAATGTCGAACCACCCATAGACATTATTCTCACTGTATGAGAATAAAAGCACGGAAAAACGACTTCTAACCACACTAGAAGGGAAAACACCACATACATATTGGATAATATATAATATGGAAAGACACGGAGATATGGTTCCTCCAGAGAATCCCCCTGGAAAAATATTCACCAGACCAAACAAGCACAATTCCATGGGATAGGCGCTAGAACCACTTACCAGTTGATGGATGAAAAATTGGAGCCAAAAGTATAATTCCATTGAGCGCCAACCTCTCCACGATTCCATTATCCCACCAAGAAGATAATAAACTCCATCCTTAGCTTTAAAATTGTGCTTGGCCATGGAGTCAAGCATGCAAAAGGGGTACAACAGTCTTGTCGAGTTACTAGTCTTGCATTGGAAGTGAAGCCCATATGTACAAGGCATGAGGAGATTTAATGCCATGTTTCTCACCATTAGGGTCATTAATACTTGATTAATGTATAGTTTGATATCCAATGATGCCATCATTGATAATTACCCCCTCTTTTAACTTAGTAGCTTCATTTGCATGTCTACCTTCTTGTTGATTATTCTCCCTCAAGACCTAGTGAAATGATACCTCTTCAAATTTTCCAATCTCCTAATAAACTCAAGCAAGAATAGATGTAAGGGTATAATCAGATGGGAGGGATTTTGAGATCACATGTCTGATTATTACACTTGAGTCTCCTATTGCTTTCAATGATTGAATTTGTTGGTCAACAACTATACACAATCATTGAAGCAAGGCATATGATTTAACTTGATTGTTTGAGGATTTCCCTAAGCCCCACACAAAGGTAGCTTCAATTTTTACTTCGGGATCAATGATGATCCCCCTTGCACCCACCACCTCAAACTATTTGAGAAATTTAAGAAGCAATGAATCAAAGGATTTCTTTTATGGAAATTATTACATCGATAGGTTAAGGTCACATTGTGCTAAATTAAACCCTATTATGGAGTGGGAAAACCTGGATATAAAAAAATGGATTTTGGGTTCGATTCAAAGTTAGATTTTGAACTTGAAAAAGGGTTTAGGGTTAGCAAGGGTTTTGATGGATCCAAGTATGATATATTTGTGAGAAGCAATGCTCTTGTGATTATAATCACACAAAACTTGTTGCCCAATCAAAGTGAGTATTCTATGAGCATGGATGCAAATGTAGAGGACCCTTGAATGCAACAATATAGTATATGAGGTTTCATCAAAATGGGAAGTTTCTACTCACTGTTGGGATTGAAAAGAGGTTGGAGTTTTTCTAGATTTATGGGAAAAGTCCTTTTCCCTTCATCCGATTTGGTTTGAATTACGAGTTTTTAACTTTGTTGTATAACATCTTGGTTTGCATTTGTGTAGTTGTCCATACGATGAGACAAGTGAAATGATGGATTCTAGGTCTCACACTTTCTCGATAAAGGCCCTTGATTTGTGTTTGGAGTGATGACAACTTGGGAAATGGCTCTTGTGTCTGATGTGAGAGTAAATCACCATTTTCCACAACATCCCTCCCCAACTCAGTGAGCCAACCCTTGCATTGGATTTGAACTTAAATTCCCATCAAATTATATGCATTGCCATTAAAATAACGATCTCCACCAAACCTATATCTAGTTGCATTGCAACTATTCCAATATTTTCCTCATTTCTAAACACTCATTGTCATTTCCATTCATTATAAGTCTTTTTTTGCACCTCTAACTATCGTAGTGGTTCCTCTTCTAGCAAGGCTTGCTCACCTTCTTGGTTACGACTCTTAGATTGAACCAATGACTTAGTAAGGAGAACAAGAGATTTTTAACCCTAACAAAGACAATTAGTGGTCCAGATTGATTGTATTGCACTGGACACATGGCATGCTTTCATATGATGTAAACTTTCAACACATGGCATGCTTCCATAAATCTTTGAGAGAGGACGAAAGATAATAATAACAATGGAATCACACACAATCAAGGAGTCTTTTTGAGATATCATAAACAATTTTGATTGAAGAGTTAAGAATTTAAATTTTATATTAATACAAAATAGACTATACATAATCATATATAATCCCAAATTAACAATAAAACCTTATGAGTAATAAGCACCTGACAACATAGCATTAAATATTTTATATTTTTATATTAAATATTTTACATCATTAAATTTAAACTTACTTTTAATCCAAAATATAATAGCAACATATAAAACATTAAATATTTTACATGCCATGATGTCATGACCAGTTGTCAAATCCAGGCCAACTTCTTCATATTCGGGTGGAGATGAGGACTATTACATTGTTTTTCTATGCTCCTTTGACCCTGTTCCCCACTTAAGATATGTGTATATATTTATTCATACCATGTATGACTCGTCACCGTCGTTATACATGAGTCTTCAGGATTTTCAATGCATTAATGGAGGAGGTTGGAGATGTAGCACCGAGTCTGCAATTATCACATGTATGGATGTTCATTGTTGTTGTGTGAAGATGGATCATGTGAGCGTAGCACGACATAGAAATATGGAGTTTTGACGGTTCAAACTCATTGCCAATGCATCATCCGAGAATCACAACGACGTCGATGTTTCCAACCACCATCAAGAAGAAACATAATGTTATCTGTCATGTCTAGGTGCAAGAGCAAAGGAGGGGTTTTTCAGAACGTTGAATCTATTTTTACATTAAAAAATGCAATTTAAACAACAAAAAATTGTGATTTCATGCAAATTTATGTCGTCGGATTCCGACGAAAAGATCCAAAACGTAGAACAATTAGATAACGGCGTTCATTGCCATCACTTGTTTTTTCTCTAGGAAGAGAGAGAGGGGGGAACAAGGACACATGGTCCAAAAGTTGACTGTGATAGAGGAGTAATAAAGTTACTAAATAAATGAACAAAACGTTGTCACCTGGGCTAAACTTGCATTGACACTTGGCGATTTGTAATAGGTGATAGACAATAAAAGTTGGGAGAAGATTTATAAGAAAAAAAGCCTTCCATGTAACTAGCAAGCAATTGTTCCCAAAAGTGCAAAAAGTAAGCTATTATAAAGTGAAGAGGTCTAAATGTTTTTTTTTTTTTTTTAATTATGTTAAATATTGGATTGATACAATTTTGAGCTTTTTTTGGAGCAATCTTAAACTTTTTTGTTTGGTAAGTTATTGTAGAATAAAAACATTTTAAGACTAGCTAAGCTAGGCAAATATTAGGGAAATACTAAGTATGAAAAATCAATCTTTATATAGATATACATTGGAAAATGGTTAGAGATAGATAAGGAAAAGCCATTTGATTTGTCCCTCATCTATAGGAGCATTGACTAACTAATAACTCTTATCTTAAACAAGACGAAAACACAAGCAATTTTCAATATAGTACAGGAACTTATCAATTAAAAAGAAAAAAAACCCAATAATCATTTAAAGGAAATGTACAAATTTAATTAAGTTATATGAATAATTTTTACCTTCAAATAAAAAATAAACATAATTTTGTATTTAAAACTTTAAATTACTTATAAAACTAAAAACAATAATATATTAATACAAAATTACTATTTTTACTATTTGGATCCTTTCATCATACTATAAACTCTAAAACATTCAAAATAACATATATGAATAATTTTTACCTTCAAATAAAAAATTAACATAATTTTATATTTAAAACTTCAAATTACTTATAAAATTAAAAACAATAATATATTAATAAAAATTTACTATTTGAAACTTTTCATCATACTATAAACTCTATAACATTCAAAATAACATATAAACAATGAATTAAAAACTAAATATAAAACCTAGAAACACCTTACATACAGATTAAATCTATTTATATAGGATTATATGTGTTAATAAATAATACTTTAAAATCTAAAACATTTAAAACAAGGCTGCTATGTATTGTCTCCGAACTACTGTTTGAGGTTTTCCATTCCCTATAATTAAAATATGTCATTTAAGAAAAACCTAAATTTATTTTGGAGCCCAGCTTTTCTATCATATATCTTCATAAGTGATTGGTTTTTTGAATAACAGTTTTTAGTGTATAGTGGAGGTTTTGCATTCATAAAGATTGTCCTGACAAGTTTAACCATATGCCAAATCACGTCTGCCAAAAAAAGAGATAAGAGTTTGCCCCACCAATACCAACAAGCTGCCCGAACAAGCCTGCCAGCCTGCCACCAGATCGATTGGGTTTCTAACCCCGTAGCTATCAACAACAGTAGTGAGACACACCAAATAGCACAGAAATATCAACCAGACCAAATAATTAATTTCAAACCTAGTGCCTCGGGCAGTACAACAAGATTCATGAACATAAAAGTCCAGAACACGTGTGGGAGAAATTTGCGAATACTGGTTATTTTGCCTCCTTGTATACAGATTCTTGACACCGGTCTTCAAGAGTCCCTTCACAATAAGCGTATTCAACTGGGAAATTCTTGACACCGGTCTTCAAGAGTCCCTTCACAATAAGCGTATTCAACTGGGAATCGTGGGGTACTGTCCACAGATAAAGCTGGTGAGAATTGGAAAGAAGTCTCCTGTAGTCTGTAACGGGGGATTTCAGCCTCTGTACATTGGCGGATCTGATACCCATTTCGTCAATTATCACCATCTCCTCCTCCTCCTTTGTTCCTAACCCATCTTCCATTAAAATGCAAAAATGGAAAACGTAATTTTGTAAGCTGAGACAATCAGAGAGAAGAATGAATTCAAACTTACTGATTCGAGCAGAATTCCATATGAAACAAAAGACTAAGCATTTGCTTGACAGAGTTGGAATGCTGCAACTGTTGTCCATCTCTCAATCTGGATCTCTCTGCGACTGCCCGTCAACTTTTCCCGGGAGTACTTTAAACAAAACAATCAATTACACCAAATTCAAATTCTCTTTACCTGTATTTGCTATTAATTATTGTTTTGTTTTCCCACATCCATTCCAAGCTTTAAATGAACTTACAGTGGACCTACCCAGCCTTRAAGGAAAGTGTACTAGGGACCCGAGTTGTGTGGCTTACTGCGAATGTCAGAATGCCTTCATCTCATGGCAGATTGGTGGATATYAACTAGATCAAATAATTAATGTCAAAATTAATTTCAAACCTCRAATGAAGTGAAGGTTGTAATTTTTTTACCAATCAGCGGTCATAAAAACACTAATTTTGTTATATTGAAAAATATTTTTTTTTATTTATTATGTTCAACATTAAAATTTATATACATTTTTTAAATCAACATAAAACTAATATAAAAATCAATGCTAACTCATTACTATATACTACCTCAATACAATAACATATAAACAATGAATTAAAAACTAATTATAAAACTGAGAAACATCTTACATACAAATTAAATAACATATAAACAATGAATTAAAAACTAATTATAAAACTGAGAAACATCTTACATACAAATTAAATCTATTTATAGAAGACTATATGTGCTAATAAACAATGAATTAAAAACAAAATATAAAACTGAGAAACATCTTACATACAAATTAAATCTATTTATATAAACAATGAATTAAAAACAAAATATAAAACTGAGAAACATCTTACATACAAATTAAATCTATTTATATAGGACTATACGTGTTAATAAATAATACACATTTACATTAAAAAAACAAAAATATTAAATCTATTTATATAAGACTATATGTGTTAATAAATAATACACATTTACATTAAAAAAAACAAAAATTTAAATTATATATAAAGATAAAGTCATGAACGAATTAATAAATATTTTTCATTTTCAGAACTTAAATCTTAATGCTTTTTTATCATAATATAAATTCTAAAACATTCAAAAATGCATATGAACAACTAAATTATGTTAAACATATAATATGTATCCAATTTAATGTTAAAATTCTACGTGGAACATCGTTTTGACATTTAAATATGGGCATTTTTCTATTTTGATATTATATTAAAGATTTATCTTAACATGTTATTATTGTATTATTGTTTTTGGAACTTGATTGTTTATTTTTTATTTTTGACAGAAATCGTTAAGAGATTTTTACTTAAAAAGGGTTGTGTAAGTCTATCTTCAACATCATAAAAAATAGATTGATCTTCCCTCCTACTGTGAGAAAGCCTAAAGGTCCCATATCGTCTTATACAAAAATGCCAGATATAAATGGCCATAAGGAAAAAAACAAAAATAGAGAATTATTGATCATCATCTATGCAATGATGTGTCCACCTCTTCCTTTCTTATGCCCTCGACATCGAGATGAATTCGCTGCTCCTCCGCTTGTACTGCTGCTGATGGTTCACTATGTGGCCTCTCGGGAGGAGGGTTCGATGCCTTGGACTCTTCAGATGCGACGTGTGCCTACTGCTTTGAGGTTGCTGAGGGAGAATTTCCAATTGTTGACGAATAGATCGAATGTGCCCAGTATTTATATTAACAACCCACAAAACTACTTCCAACTCCTCATTTCGCCTGACTTCCTGCGTTTGAATTTGATGCTGGAGCTGAGCATTCATGTTTCTTATTTCCTCAATTTCTCCCTGCTGTGCTATGACCTGATCCTAGAGGGTGTTGACGGTGCAGTTGTTGCACGTGCACGAGTCTCTGCTGCGTTGCCACATAATTTGGAGCCTTAGAGCGTTGTAAATTGACTGTCTATGCATCCATATCCCGCTTGAACTCTGTAGATTGTTGTTAATAAGCTGCGTTCCTCGCATACCCAGAATTTTGGTCTCACCATCTTTCATAATATGGATTAACTACAATGACAACGCCATAGATTGAAATGATATCAAACAAAGCGGAGAAGAGATTCTTGTTGACACAGGTGACGTAGAAGCCGTATCCATGGCTTGTGCAAGGCAGTAGTTTCGGGCAGGGAAGCTCAGGTGAAAGAAAGAAAGAAAGTATTTTTAAAGGTTAAATTGTGCAAGGCAGTAGTTTCGGGCCGGGAAGCTCAGGTGAAAGAAAGTATTTTTAAAGGTTAAAAATAGC
>SNQJ01S0016620.1:108861-132935 GCA_010110895.2 Picea sitchensis
TATATATATATATATAAGGTTAAAATTAATTAGGTGATATTAAATAGCTTTGACAATTTCTTACTTTTTTTTCAGTAGAAAATTCCTCAATATATATTATATATATGGTGTTCTCAAAAAGAGTATCAGCATTCAAAAATACAATGCCAACTAGTGACCTTCACCAATAGGATACCACCACCACATTTGGAATGGGTGTATACAAAGATCCAAAAAGACTGTTCTCAGTGTAAACTGTCCAGACTTCCTCCCTATGACAGTCCAAAAATGCAGAATAATTGCATTAGAATCGACAAAATTACAAAATGATATTAGAAACACAAAAAAGGAAATTGAACTAAGCTTCCCCAAGAAAATTTAGATATAAAGTCGGAGAGAAAGTGGGGGTCCCTCCTGGCCATCCTGCCATTTGGAGAAATGAATCCTTCCTTCCGGGACTAGAAGTGCTTTCCTCGAGAGAGAGTTAGCATCCTCGTTCTCTTCCCTATATATGTGCTCAAATTTTAAGTCTTTGAACAGAGGGATGAGAGACCTAATCTTCTCCATCTAGCCCATAAGAGATGTAACAAAGAGATTACACTTATAGTTTATCCAATCCACCACAATTTTGGAGTCCCCAAGAACGTGTAGTTGATCAATGTCAAGTCTATAGGTTAGAGATAATGTGGCCCAAATGGCATGGAACTCAGCTTTGGTATTCGATCCCATCCCGCAATTGAAAGTCCACCTATAAGAAATGTTCTCCCCAGTTTTTATAAGTCCTCCAGCTCCACTCAGAGTGCCATTATTTTGAGAAGCACCATCGAACCAACATATATTTGGAAAAAATAGATCATGGGGTTTCCTTATCCTTTTGGGGATATGAGAGATAAGGATTCGAGCACTTGGTCCTTCCATCAAACCACGAATCTAAAATAAAGCTCCCTGGACAGAAGGAGTGGAAGATTCAAAGATGCACTTATTCCTAATAAGCCATATAATCCAACACATCACTGCAGGTAGAATACACAGAGTCGTTTCCTTCTTCTGCCAATTTCCAAAGCAAATTATAAGTGAATTACCTCCCCAAACTGTGGTGAAATTGTACTCAATAGCCAAGATATTCCAAATTTTTTGTGTGAAGGGACAACAAACAAAGATATGGTGAATCAACTCCTCCTCCCTGTAGCACAATGAAAAGACACTCGGACCTTCCCATCCTCTTTTTCTCAGGTTATCCCAGGAGAGAATTTTATTCTCTAGAGACAACCGTATAAACAATTTGATTTTGAGAAAAATATCCCACGTCAAAAATGTCTTGCACCAACCTGTAACTGTGGTAGGCCAATATTCCCAAGCCAGTGCATTATAAACATTTCTAACTGTCAAGACCCCAGAGTGATCGCCCCCAATCTAGATGAGAAAATCGTTTGTGGGATGTAAATGAATTCCCGAGAGAATGAGTGCCTTGCAAAAGGATGACCATTCAACCGCTAGATCCCTGGTGAGTTCTAACTCCTCATTGGTTTTCCATTGATTTGTTATGAAGCCCAAAGAGGCCTGTGTAGAGGCTTGATATAAAAAAGTAATGTTGCATGCCTTTAGCGCCCCACGTAGCTCAAGAGATAACAGGGAAGAATTATCAATTCCTAGAATTTTATCCAAACCAATTAAAATGGAGGTGTCATTCCCAGATTTCCAACTGATCCAACGAGTAATGATAGGAAGTGACCTCATTAAGTTTTTCCATATCCATGAAGCAGTTGGTTGGAGAGGCAATGTTGACCTAAGCCAGGTTGCCACTGAGTAAAAAGGGAGGTATTTATCCTTGATCACTTTCTACCAGATTCCTTCCTTAAACAACACATGCCACAAAGAATTTGTTGCCAATGCACAATTAAAGAGAAAKATATTTCGAAGACCCCATCCACCAAGGTGTTTGGGTTTTGCTAACGTCTCCCAGATACAGAGATGGATTCTCTGAGTCTTACCACCTCCTACCCACAGAAAATCAAAAATAATTTTGCGGATCTTTGAGAGCACTAATACYGGTACCACCGCCAAGGCCATCCAATAAACAGACTGTGTTTCAAGCACKGATTTAGCTAAAATGAATCAGCCACCAAGAGTCAACCAACGGTTGCACCATTGATTAATTCKATTTTCAAACTTAATTAAAATCCACCTCCAGTCTTCAAACGAACTCTTCTCAAATTTTAAATGATACCCCAAATATCAAAATCCCACAGACAGATCCTCAAAATTAAACGAGAACAACCTTCTAAACAATTCCAACAATTCTTCTTGGATCCCATTGAAATGGAAAGTTGATTTTTGGGGCCTAATTTTTAATCCCGATGCACCACAGAACGATTCCAATATCATTTTGATCACCTGCCATTCCTCCAGGGAGGCCTTAGACATAATTAGCACATCGTCAACAAAAATAAAATGAAGAAATTTTATAATCCTTGATACCTTGACTCCAGTTAATTTGCCTTCCGCTTGAACCTTTTTTAAAAGAATACTTATGCTTTCCATGACAAGAATAAAAACCAGGGGCGAGAGCGGACATCCTTGACGCAAGCTGCACTTGCTTGTGAATAACGAAGAGGCCTCCCCATTGATCAGGACTGTGAAGGAGGAGCTAACCACACAACTCATAATCCAATGGATAGAGTGAACACTAAAACTAGTCTGTACTAAAATCAGATGAAGAAAATCCCAATTTACACAATCATAAGCTTTCCTTAAATCAAGTTTAAGGATTAGTGCTTTTTATTTCCTGGATTTGATACTATGTATACATTCTTGTGTTGTACCAATGGCATCCAGTATTTTCCTGCCTTTTAAGAAACCAAGTTGTTCACTCGAAAGTTCCCTCGATAAAATAGGTTTGATCCTATTTGCAATTACCTTTGAAATCAGTTTATAGCATAAATTGCAAAGTGAAATTGGTCTATAATCCCCAAAGGACCGCAGATTATTATCCTTGGGGATCAGCGTCAAGAAATTTGTATTAAGAGAGATTTTAACCCTCCCTCTAATTCTAGAGTCTTCCACTAAATCTAGAAGGTCATCCCCCACAACATCAAAAAATTTAATATAAAACTCAATCGTCCAACCGTCCAGGCCTGGACTCTTATCAATTGAAAAGAGTTTTAAAACATCCCAGATTTTCTGTTTGGTGACCGGTCTATCAATTAGACATGAATCCTCAGCATTCACAAAGCACGGGAACAATCGGGCAAGTTCCATTTGATCCACAGGAGAAATGTAAGATTCCTTTGAAAATAAATTCTTAAAATACTTGTTTGCCTCCGCCTTTAGAGCTTCTTGGCCTCTGTGTTCCTGTCCCAATTCATCCCAGATCTCCCAAATATGCTTTTGATTCCTCTTTGCACTAGCGAATTTATGGAAATACTTAGTATTCTGGTCCCCACTTTTAAGCCAAATTGCACAACTCTTCTCCGTCCAATGTTCTTCATCAATGAGTAACAACTGGTTACGTTCAGTCTCAAATGTCTTTAATCTGCTATCGCTGAAAGGAGAATGCCCGGATCTTGGTAAGGCAACTAAAGTATCCCTGATTTCCCCCTCCAGAGTTAAAAGTCTTCTTTGTTGATCACATCTTTTTTGTTTGGCCTAGGACTTTATCCGAGCCTTTAGAACTTTCAACTTCCACACAAACCTGTGTTGAACATATGATTCCACTAAAAAGTTTGGATCCTTCTAAACAATATTAATAATGGGCGTGAAATCTACCTCATTCAACCAAGTAGGATTAAGTTTGAATGGATAGGCCATCGAGTAAGGTTGAAGATCGAATTGAGCTATCATTGGAGCATGATCCAAAACAAATGGAAGGTCCACCCAAGACTGGAACCTGCCCAACTCACTGAGGAGGTTTTCTAAAACAAGTATACGATCCAGCCGCTTTGAAATCTTATCCAAACCACTTCTACCATTCCTCCAGGTAGGTACCAGAACGTCTGGAACCAAGTCAATCAGGTGGTGGTCTAGTATCATTTCTTTGAAATAGTCTTCCCGTTTGTCCAACTGAGTTGTCACGCCCCAGAATTCGCCAGATCCAATAGTAAAATTAAGGTCTCCTGCAAGAATCAGGTTTTTAGTATCTAGAAGACTCCCCAAAGCCACCCGATCCCAAAAAATCTTCCTCTCAACACAGGGCCCATAAACATTTAAGAAACAAATTTCCTATTTGTTTTCAAGTGAGAATCCTTTCAGAATAATTCCCCCACCACAAAGAGATGGAACCAGAGAGAGTTTTTCAGGGTCCCAAGCAGCCAGTAGCCCACTCGAATTCCCCACAGAATTGACCGCATAAATATACCAATTTGGAACGAATTTAACCATAAATTTATGTGCCTTTTCCTCATCAACAAGAGTCTCTTGTAACAAAATCACATCTGGTTTTACTTTCCTACAAAATCTACGCATGGAGGCTTGTTTTAGGGTGACCCCCACCCCTCGAATGTTAAGGGTTAAAAGGACCATGACTTGGCACAAACAAGGGATTTAATGCCTCTAAGCGCCCTAGAGTCTGTAGCAGTTGTAGAATTATTAACAAGTGTAAGCGGCAAGAGAGTAGCCCGCTTCCGGGCACTTCTCGTCTTGATCGAGGAGGTCTCTAGTCCCAATCCTTTAGACCAAGCATAACTAGAACATGTTCCCCCACCGTAGAGATCTGATAAGTTCACCAGATCTGTAGAACTTGGTAAAGATAAAATACGGTTTCCTTGATGGATCGTGAGAGGCACATAAGTGTCAACCTCCCAAATGAGAGGAATTAGTGATTCCAACGTTTCCCCAAGTGAAAAATCACTAGGGTCATCTTCTCGATAGCCGGAAAGCAAAACAGACTCATTCCCCCCCGAAGCTTCCCCCACCCGTGGTACCTCAAGAGTGACTGGAGGAACAGAGGTGGAGGTCCCCACCTACAAAGGTGTATCCGAAGTCTGAATACACATTCTAGGTTCCGACCAAGAGGTGTGGTCCCTTACCGAGCCAATGACAGGTTTGACAACCACCGAGTCCAAAGTAGGGTCCCCCAATGGAACAGATCCCCACCTCGAGGAAATATGGTTTTGTGAAGGCTATGTAACCCTCAAAGAGACTAGATTAGGGTCACATGGAGCAACACTAGGCTCAGTTCCCGATAATGTTGAATTATCCAAGGAGAGATTTTCCAAAGTGGTAAGAGAGTTAAAAAAACTGGGACAGTGTGTTTTTAACTTAACAGTAAGGGTTCTCGATCTCGAACCATTCGGGGAGTCCGAGGAGGCAGGACATGGTACCTCATGAGCAGTCGAATTGAACTTTGGAAAATCATTTCTCTGCATTTACCGCAGACGAGAGTTCTCTTACTCTTCCTCTTCTACATAACCCTGACAAGAGCTTCTTGGGTGTCCCATCATTCGACAAAGGGTACAACAGAAAGGTATACCCATGTAATCAAGTTTCTGAGAAACATATTGGTCCCTCCACTGAATGTCCAAAGTTTCCAACAAACCAGAGTGGATGTCCACCTCCACCAATACCCTTGCAAGCTTATGATCCAACATAGACAACAAACTTTCATCCACATCTATAAAACGACCCAGAGCGTTCCCAATGGCAACGAGCGCTCTCTTATTCCACAGATTTAAAGGAAGCCCGGGAAGCAAGATCCAAAAGTGCCTAAAACGAAAATACTCTTGTGCAAGATCGAAAGAGATCCTCCATCTCTTGAGTATCAAACTACCAGTATCAAATGACCAAATCCTACCAAGAATCTTTTCAATATCTTCCAACGAATGAAACCTGAAGCCCATCCAACCTCGTGGGAGGAAGAACACATCCAGAGTATACCCTAGTAATGGCGCCTAGTTCGCCTTCACCCAAGTATGTAAAGGGGTGGTACAGTGCGAACGATAGGAGAACCTACTAACCAGGTGTTATGAGGAAAATATCTCTATGGCTATGGTGAACCACAACAGACAGGTATGACTGTCGAAATCAACTCAATTCCAACATATGCTTTATAGACTAATGTGCAAGAGAGATAAGAAAGAGGCCTACCTCATCCAAACGTTCGATGATGTCCATCGTTGAGCACTTTGACCCAAAGATTTATACCTACAACAAGTTCTCAACAAACAAGCAAAGCAAGCAGATAGTGATGATATAACAGGTATAATCCATCAACATTAGATAGCATAATCCATCAATATACAAAACAAACATGCCCATGGATCATAACACATATATTTGCAAGATAACAATTGGACGGGAAAGGAGTATTTCTATTAATAAATGATCGACAGAAGTGAAACATTACATACTTCTGTGTCGGCACGGTTCGGAACCAAGAAACCGAGTTCCTTCCAACTGGGCCTCCACCACTTCAATCATCCACCAAAGGCAAGCTCATATAAGGTAGACAAAGAGGTTCTCCATCAATAAGGGAAGAGCTTGGGAGTTGAAAACCGTGTTCAGACTTAAACGACAAAGGGATGCAGACTCAATAATGAAGTAATAATTTCTCCAGAGCAACTTTGCTCTCAAAGTTGAATTCTCTCTCCTTTTCCATAGCTCAGAATTGGCTTCTTTATAGCCTTAAAAATGCAACTGAAGGGCCGAGTCGGAACGTTTCTAGTACATGGAAGGCCAAGGATAAGAGATCTCCTGTCGTGACATGGAAACCCGACATTTAATTTTGATTTTTTGGCACAAATCCTAATGTACGCAGGTTGTAGTGGAGTAGCCAACATATACACTTGTTGTATAGCTTGTAAGGTGCGTACAAGTGGAAAAATATTTATTTGTGTCTCTAGATTCATCTATCAGGGAAAGTAAGTCTGCATAGGGAAATGGAATAAGGCCCTCTCTGCAAGGTTGCATAGGGTGAGGGAAATCTTACTCTAACACCAGGGTTGTTATCGTCAGATTCGTCGCTTCTTCCAGTCCTAAATCATCACCCAACACCATTTTCTAACGGGCCAGGTTAGGCAACCATGGCCTCTTTGTCGATTGTCGGGTAGATAAAAATTTACGACGAGTCCTAAAATCTACACCGCTGCCCCAATCCTTGTTCACACCCCGGGAGATAAGGATCAAACTGCTCATTTCCCAGACTCTCACGGTGAGTTTTTCTCGCACTAGGGAAATTAAATGTATCAGAGGTAAAATTCGTAGTTAAAGGGGTGGGTAGCTGAGCAGTTAATGGAGTGTCAGACACATTAAATAGCCCACCTTGTTCCCAAGCTGCCTCGTCAACCGCACTCATAAGTGCGTTGACGACAACTTCCGTCATGGAGGTAGCTGACTCGAAAAAAGGGGTGCCACCTGACTACCACTGAGGGCAGTGCAGGTTTGAGACCCGTGAAGTATAACACTTGCCCCGAGAGACAATTAAGAAACAATAGATACATGGTAAGATCGCCAACGTTTGATAAGACACGTTATAAATGCCCTCGACTACAACAACGTAGAGCATTCCTCCTTTGCCAAGTGGAGCACACTAACAAAAACACTCCAATAGAGAGCCACCACCAAGTCCCTCCAAAAACACCAGGGTAAATGAAGAAAACAACAAAATAATGGACAATACCTCCGCAAAAATCTGGAAGTTCCTAGCCTAAGAGAAAGGTCCTCCCAAACAAAACAACTAAAGAGCAGACAAGACCCACCAAAACTAAAAAAGCTACATCATCCTGTGAACTGTTAAGCCTCACAAAATACGATTTGGCTCTCTCTGAGACCCAGCCTGTAAGGCCAACATGAATCAATTGCAGGTTTTTGAAAAATCCCCCACCCCCATTTTTCAGTCCGTGATGACGCACCTTCTTTGCTTACGCCCATCATCATTTTCATTCTACTAACAATTTCTTACTTAAAAGTCTAGAAGAGCACGTGTGTTATAATTCAATTATACTTTGGAGTGTAATGGATAGAACTAATATATCACAATTTTTGTTTATCAATTTATTTTAAAAGGGTTTTCAAGCCTTCAATTTACACATATGACATTGTTAATAGTTATTAACATCTAGATCAATCCAATTCTACTAAAACTTTTCAAAAAGTGGAGTCGCCATTTTCATTTCTATTTTGTTTTTAGACTAGGCATAAGTAATATTTTATTAAAGTTTCATGTATTTTATAATTATTTTAGCTTTTAGTTTTGGTCTACATACAACTACTACTTTAAAATATTTTGAAGTGATAGATATAAGTAGCGTTGTTGCTGGTTTCACTTGTATTCATATTTGATTACTTTATCATCTAGAAATGTATGTAATATTCTTAAATCCGAGAGTCCTAAAGTGTGATTTATGCATTTTTATATATAGTTTATACTCGAGACTTTAGGTTAACATTTAGTACATACTACATTATGTGATTTGTTTTGCATTAAACTACACAAAATTGTAGCAAAGCACAAAATATTCTTATGCAATTTCATTTCGATAGAGCGTGGAGAGTCTAGCATGTACATGTACTAGGTGCTCACTTGGAGTCCTATAAAAAAGAGCTCATCAGAAGTTCTACAACACAAGGCCTCACTGACACTACCACCAAACATTTTTCAATAATTTTTCTCATTTTTGAATCAAAATCCTTTGCCAATGATGCATGCCCTATACCAAAACTCACCTTCTTAGAAATCTAATCAACATTACGAAACTCACTGTAAGGAATATCCAGAGTAACCATCTCCAGTAAGCACATGCTAAACGAATAAACATCTACATGTTGATTATAACCCTCTTCATATAGTTATGGAGACATGAATTTCAATGTACCAATAATAGTGTGCACAACATGATCATTTTCCATGATAGCGGCAAAATCCAGATCCCCGAGCTTCAAAAAACCAATATTACCATTCACGAATATATTGTTGCAATTTAGATCTCTATGAATTATGCAAGGGTTATGATTATGAAGATAATTCAATCCTTCAAATATCTAACATGTCTAAATCTTCACCGCCTTCATTGAGATATGTCGAGGCTTCTGGCGACACTAGCTCAGGGTCCCCAAGTGTAGACCTCAATAATAAAATTCACATGTCTTGTGCTTGGAGGGTCCCCTTTTATTACAGACGTAAACTTTATATCTATTGCATACACTACATAAATCAATCAACCTTTTGAACATGGAGAAAAAGTTAGGTATGAGGGGAATGTTGAAATTATAGGGGTTTGTCTCTCATTGGTTCTTAAAGTGGCTTTAGTGAGTTTTATTACATATAAACAATTATTATCACTTAAATGTTAAGAAAACTGACAACTTCGTCAATAACATGGATAATGTTTAAAAATGACTTCGAGTAAGCAATGTTGAGTAAAATGCATAGCTTCACCAATAATTTGGATGACCTATCCACAACCAAATACTATACTAAGTAATGTTGATAAAAATAACACATTCATGAAGAACATGGATGTGTTTTAAAAATAACTAAGTTAATTATAATAAATAGAAACATGTGTTTAGAGACATGCACAAAGGGAAGATAGATGGTGCTTTAGGAGCTTTATGTAAGATCTTTACTTATGGTTGGTAGTGGGCACATTGTTTAGGTGCACATAAAGGGTTGAGTTAAAGGTTTCAATGCCAATTGTTGTTGTTTTTTCTCAATGGATAGAGTGGTGAACCGTTCCATGTTTCCTTTATACAAGTTGAGACACCTTGGGAGCATGAGCCCAACATCATCAAAATAGTGAACCAACTTCAAATACAATCATTTTAATTGCAATATCTTTATAATCACAATTAACAACATTAAGATAAAACCTCCCTCGAAGTTAAAATACAATCATTTTAATTGTAATATATGTATAATCCCAATTAACAACATAATATAAAACCTCCCTCAAATTACTTAGGCATTCCCATTCGTCGGCTTAGGAAGTATGCCAATTATTAATACTTTAAATTGATTGAGTTTTATTTTATTAATTATTAATACTTTTAATTGATTTTATTTTATTTTATTTGAAACTCCAATTTATATTTATGGTTTAAAGTTTTTTTTTATTTTTTTCTTTCAAATTATTACTATTTTAATTGATTGAGTTTTATTTTATTAATTATTAATACTTTTAATTGATTTTTTATTTTATTTTATTTGAAATTCTAATTTATATTTAAGATATAAAGCTTAGTGAACTAATTACTAGATTATGGAAAACAAGAGTTTTATTTTATTAATTATTAATACTTTTAATTGATTGTATTTTATTTGAAACTCCAATTTATATTTAAGATATAAAGCTTAGTGAACCCTTAGATTATGGAAAATAAGCTTATTTTGTGGAAGTATTTTATTTTTCAAAAAAATTAAGTTTTTTAAGTTTTGTCTTTTAATAAGTTGATAAAACATTATTGTAATTTTGTTCGGTTGATTAAAACTTTAATTATAAATTTTTTATCTCAATTTAATAAAAAAATATCATTAATTATAATTTTAATTTAATAAAAAAATTATTGTAAATCATAATTTTGAATAATTTTAAAATTTAATGAAAAAAATTATCATAAATTATAATTTTAATTTAATAAAAAACTGTTGTAAATTATAATTTTGAATAATTTTGAAATTAAAAAAATATAAATTTTAAAATTTTAAAAACTTAAATCATATAAAAAAAAATAAAAATTGAATGAATCTTATTCAAATTTTATTTAAAAAAAAATCTTTAAACAATTAAATTTATCCATTTATTATTTCACTCCCTTAAAACATTATAATTTATTATTATTAAAGTATCAATATTTTGTCTTTACCAAAATCAACTTAAAACTATATATTTTTCATTATAAAAATTTTAAAAAATTATATATATATATATATATATATATATTTTTAATCTATTTATTAACTCACTCCCTTAAAACATTATTATTTATTATTTAACATTATAATTTATTACTTGTATTAATATTTTGTCTTTACAAATTATCAAAATCAACTAAACTATGTATTTTTCATTATTCACATCAAAATTTATATAGTGAAAAACTTTATTCACCTCATACAATATTTGGTTTAGTCAATTTGAAACTTCCCCGAATATGAAGAAGACTGTTGCACTTTTTTTCCAAAGAAAATTTCACTTTATATTAATTATAATATAAATTGTTTACATATCAGTGTTCATAATGAATAAGTCTTTCACCTATTATTTCAAAAAAGAGAAGTTGTCTATACAAAGATCAATACAAAGTAATCATTGAAACCAACCCAATAGATAATATGCTAAACTTCGCCATAGTCCTCTCAAACAAAGAGGAGAATAACCATCCACACGACCAAAAAATACTAAGTCCTGGACCAGAGTCTATCATACTTAGTACATATGACTGTATGTTATTTGTCCTTGACAAAGGTGAAGAGCCTTTTTTGGTAGTAGATCAGCCTCCTTATTTTCTTCTCTATAGATGTGTGCAAAGGTAATTGATCTAAAGAATGAAATGAGATCATTGATTGTTTCCTTCCAACCATCTAGATTAGCCACCAAAATAGATCCTTTTCTATTGAGCCGGTCTATAACAATCTTGGAATCTCCCAAGACATATAGCTCATAAATAGAAAGTCTTGTAGCAAGAAATAAGGTTGCCCAAGCTTCCATGAGCTCAGCCCTGGAGTTAGTGCCCCTGCCACAGTTTAATGTCCATCAATATTCTGAATGATCATCTATCTTTAAACTCCTCCAGTGCCACAAAGAGAACCATTTTGTTGAGCATCCCCGTCAAACCAAGCAAGAATTTTATCTACAGGAAGATGTGTAGTGGAAATCCTAGGACTAGAAACTTTTTTATTTTTTCTCTTCAAGCCCACATTGCCTAAAACAATGTAGACAATGCGTTGCACAAATGGATTCATGTCCTCGAAGAGCGCTTTATTCTGATCCATCCAAATATTCCAGCATATAAAAGTAGGGAGGGCTTGATAATTGGAATTCTGAGAAGCCCGGTTTTAGAAACATTCCACCAAGGAATTGTCATTCCAACCATGATTGAACTTTAACACTTTCTTAAATTATTCCCACACAGTGATGGTGAAAACACAACTGACAAAAATATGATTGATAGTTTCTCTTTGTTGTCTACACAAGTAACACATACCTGGTCCCTGCCAACCTCTTTTCTGAAAGTTTTTCCATGTCAAGATTTTGTTTTCAACTGATAGCCATACAAATAGTTTTAGTTTCAGAGGGCAATCCCATGTCCACATAATTCTCCTCTAGCCACCTATCTTATAGTGCCAGATCTTATTTGATAGAGCTTCATAGGCATTTTTAACTGTGATTTGTCCTGACTTATCACCGCATGTCCATATAAGTTCATCCGGCGTGTCCACTAACTTAATACTAGAATCTATCAAATGCCTTTTGTAGGAATCCCATTCCTCAGCAAAATCCGCTTCCAATCCCAATTCAACACTGTGAACCCAGCGTTAACTCATCGAACCCTTGATCGATACCCGACTTGCCTGAAATAGTAGATAATTGTTCTTTTGATTGAGAATATTTATCAAATCTTGCGATAAATATGAGTCCTGGCCCATCCCCATAATTGCATCTCGACCAACAGAAACAGAATGTCCCAATCCCGATCTCCAGGCCATCCAATGAAGAATAACCAGTAAAGAGTTTCGTATATTTTTCCACGACTATGAACCATAGGATGAATAAGCTTCCATAGAACGCAACCATGATAAAACAATTCCATGTGAAAAATATTTGTCCTTGAACACACTTTACCACAATCTCGATTTCATCAAAACCCGCCAAAAAATGTTTGATACCAACACCCTATAAAAGATATTGTGCAACCCCATAATGTTGGGGGTTGCACCTTGAAAAACATACTAAAAACAAATATAATATATAACATACAAAACTCTATGTTTTTTTTTGGTTGTACATTGATTTTGTTAAACGTAAACACGTTATTGATTCATATTCTCATTGAGATTAGTGGACTTGAGGTGATGTTGAACTTTAATCACCTCATACAATATTTTGTTTAGTCAATTTGAAACTTCCCGGAATATGAAGACCGTTGCACCTTGAAAAACATACTAAAAACAAATATAATATATAACATACAAAACCCTATGTTTTTGGTTGTACATTGATTTTGTTAAATGTAAACACGTTATTATTCATATCCTCATTGAGATTAGTGGACTAGAGGTATGTTGACTTGTTCATGTTTAACTTTGGAACTTTAATTTTTTATTTCGTGATCTATATTTTTACTAATCAAGCTTACAAATAGTTTATTGATAATTTGACACTGAATTTCAATTTAATTTTCACTTTTTTTTATCCATTCCAAATTAATTTCAATATTCTTATTCAACTATATCAACCATATAAATAACTCATTTACTGTAAAATCTAAAAAAACACTAAATATATTCTATCCATTTCCACATTCCCAATTAGTATCAATATTTTCATTCAACTTGTGTAAAAAATACATTGATAATATAAAAATAAATTTATTTCTTAATAAACTGAAGAGGTACTTCACTCTTTGTTTTTTTTTTTAACCATGGAATGGATCAAATCAATTAGTTACCACTATAATGTAACACAATGGGTGGTGAATGTCTCGTTAAAGATTTAAACATGAGTAAAGAGACTATGAAACTTACCTCCTCATCATTCAAATTATAAACCCCTCCACAATATTTCACATGATTCTTATATGTTTAGCTAACCATTAAATTAAAACATACATTACAGATTTTTGTTAAATTATGTCTTTTTTAGAATTTTATTGAAAGCCTTCATGATTCCTTTAGCTTTTGGATGATATGGGGTACTTTTTTTTTTTTTTTTTTATGATAAATCATAAATTCTTGATTCAAAGCTTTGATTGTGTTATTGTTGAAGTGTGTACCCCAATCGCTTATTAATAACTTAGGACAACCGGACTTGGTTATGATATTCTCAAAGATGAAACACACACAATGCAATCTTTCACTAGCATGGCTTCAACCTAGCATGCCAAGTACTCTATTACAGTGATAGTCTAACACATGTTGGTCTTCCATGTAGGGGAATTTATCAGGCCCACAAACTCTATTGCCCACCTCTCAAATGGTTCCAATGCCACTACATGAAACTAAGGCAACTCATCTTGTCTATACAATTTCCCCATACGATGAAAAACATCACACTATTTGCAATACTCCTTGGTATATTGTTGTAAAGAAAGCCACCAAATCTTGTACACAACACTTTATTGGTTGTTGTTTTCCCTGCATTATGTCCACCTACAACCCCTTCATGGGATTCAAAGAGAAGCACATCCCATTCATGCTCAAACACACATATGTGTAAGATTCTATCTACACCAAGCTTATAAAGATGTCCTCCAATGAGGTGGTAATTTATTGTGTGAGACACTAACTACCTTCTTGATGTGCCTTTATGGTTGTCAAGAATTTCACAATCTCTTTGAATTGATATGGCACCGCTTCCACCCGAAATAAGTATACATCTAGTAAATCATCATCAGCATTACCTCCACTCTCCCTTGATTCCATCCTAGACAAGTGATCAAGTCCCACATTATGCTTCCCAGATTTAACCACCACTTCAAAATCAAATTCCTGGAACAAGAGAAACTATCTACAGGTCCTCCCCTCCAATACTTGTTTATTAACCAAGTATTTTAGCATAGAGTGGTCTATAAAGAACTTGAATGCATTCCCCAAGAGATAATTAGTGAATTTTTGTAGTGCATACACTATGGAAAGGCCTTCTCTTTCCATAGTGGTGTAATTTTGTTCTACCCTAGACAATTTTTTGTTAAGTTTTGAGCTCTTATTAGGTTTCTTTTCAATTTACTAAATAACAATAGCATAGGTAGGATCACTAGGAGAAACAAAATCACAAGTTACACAACATTTATCCTGGGAAACCCTCATGGGGGAGAAAACCCAGCAGAAACTTCATTAATATAGATAGCCAATACAATGCCAAGACAATAAACCAAAACACTAGAGAATATCCAACACTGAGCAATGTGCCTCTCTCTTCCTTCTTCTCCCCAATGCTGACTACCAAAATTGTGCACTTGATGAGTGAATGTGTGAGTGAGATAATGAGGTGCTTGCTAGCCTCCTTTATTTATACTAGGCTGGCGTTGGAAAGGTGTATTTTCATTGGGGGGAGTGACTTGTCTTAGTGGTTAAAACCACTTTAATTAGGCATGGGGTTGACTTCTTAATTTGCATAATACAATTGGGGTTTGACCAATGCAAAAGTGGATTTGGTCAATTCACGATGCCAACATGATCAATCCACTAAAGGATTGATATAATGAATAATGACTCAATTATAAATAGAATACTCTTTGCAGGTTACAATATTTCAACACTACCCCTTAACAAGAAGGGTATTCTACATACAAAGTTCAATACAACATCATCCTGAGAGAGGGCAATAACATCAAAATGACTTGTCTTCTTAGTGGTTAAAACCACTTTAATTAGGCATGGGGGGCGACTTCTTAATTTGCATAATACAATTAGGGTTTGACCAATCTGCAAAAGTGGATTTGGTCAATTACGATGCCCAACATGATCAATCCACTAAAGGGGATTGATATAATGAATAATGACTCAATTATAAATAGAATACTCTTTGCAGTTACAATATTTCAACACTACCCCTTAACAAGAAGGGTATTCTACATACAAAGTTCAATACAACATCATCACGAGAGAGAGAGGGCAATAACATCAAAAACATATGGAACATTGACTAGCATATCTATAAATCATTGGAAGTTTTTCTCATCATCAATATCACCATCTATAGCAAGAAGCTAGAATGGCATCATCATCATCTACATCAACAGGGATTAGTATAACCCTAATACATCATCATCATCAATAACAACACGAGGCAGATACAACATCAACAACAACAACAACACAACACGAAGGCTGGAGCATCATCAACATGAGCATTAAGCTGGAAATATTAAGCACGAAGCTGGTATCTCATCAACATCAACACTAAGCTGGAAATATTCAGCACGAAGCTGGAAATCTTCAGCACGAGGCTGGCATCTCAACAACATTAGCACAAAGCTAGAAATCTTCAGCACAAGGATGGCATCTCAACAACATCAGCACAAAGCTGGGAATCGTCATCATGAGGCTGGCATCTCAACAACATCAACACACAGATGGAAATCTTCCACACAAGGTTGGCATCACATCAACATCAACACGAAGCTGGAAATCTTCAGCACAAGGTTGGCATCACATCAACATCAACACGAAGCTGAAAATCTTCAGCACTAGGTTGGCATCAACACTACTCCCCCTTTCGAGGGAGGTCCTTTCAGACTACACCAAGCTTTTCTCGAAAGTGCTCAAACTTTACACGAGATAGAGGCTTGATCAACATATCAACAACTTGTTCATCCGTGCCAACATAATGGAGCTTTATGGATCCTCTCTGCACCATGTCACGAATGAAGTGATACCAGATCTCTATGTGCTTCAATTCATCATGGAACACATCATCTTTATACAACTATGGTTATCACATAGGGTCACGGTGGCTTCCATCTCTAGATCAAATAGATCTGTCAACAACATCCGAAGCCATATGGCTTCACAACTGGCGAAACATGCTGCAATATATTCTACTTCTGTCGTGTTGAGAGAAATACTTGATTGCTTCCTACTCTACCATGAGATCATGGCTGACCTTAGATTGAAACAATATCCCGAGGTCCTCTTTCTGTCAGAGACACTTCCAGCCCAATCTGAATCGGTATAACCACTCAGTATGAAGTCACGATCTCTAGTATAACAGAGACCAAAACCCAACGTACCCTTAAGGTGTCTTATCACATGTTTTGCATCATCAAGGTGAACACGTCTGGGTTCTACTAGATACTAACACAAGGAAAAACATATATCTGGCCCGGTATTTTTCAGATACATTATCAAACCAATAATCCAATTGTACAACATAACATCAACCACTTCTGACGAAGTATCGACTAGGAGTTTCAACTTTGTTTCCATGGGTGTGTTCATGGATTTACACTCCAACATATCAAACTTCTTCATTATTTCAACTGCATACTTCCCTTGGTTGAGGAAGATCTTCTCTGGGATCTACCAAAAATTGAGACCTAAGAAATAATGCATTAAGTCTTTCATGAAACTCTATAGCGAGCTTCTTCTGCAATATGTGATGAGATTTTCTTCATCTTGTCAAGAATACATCATCTACATATAGTAGCAACATCATTGGCTCATCATTCATAACCTTGAGGTAAAGGTTAGAATCACCTTTACTCTTGGTAAATCCCAAGCTCGTCGGGAAACTGTCAATTCTGCCATATCAAGCTCTAGGAGCTTGCTTCAACCTGTACAGAGGCTTCTTCAACCTTCAGACCTGAGTCTTTCTATCTTCAACTTCAAACCAAATTTTCACAATACATTGTACAAATCGGGTACACTTGTTCAACTGCAATTCAATTTGCACAATCATGTGTTATCTCTATGTGCTCTCTGCAACACATTATCTGTCTCACTATCTGGGAGTATGTCCTCTATTCTCTCTGAAAATGTTCCTCTGGAAGTGGGACTCTGCACCTACAATTTCTCTGAAGTTGAGAATGGCTGCTCCATTCTCACTGTGACTGTTGAAATCTGAAAGTAACTCCTCTACTTCATCACGACAACAACTTCATCTGAAACTGAGAGTGGCTCAATAACTGATACTGAAGGTAGCTCTTCTTCTTTCATGGAGATAACTCTATCTTGTATTTTAGTCATGTCTCCATGACCCAACTAATGTACTACACCAACTTCCACTCAATTTTAAATATGGGGATTGCCCCCCTGCATCTCATACTATATATGAATCATGGTTGTTCTAGTTGTCTTTCATGAATACTGGAACTATTTCTTCAATTACTGGAGTAAGTGTCTCATCATCGTCTTCTCCCTCTTGCTGGGAGAATCCTCTGGACACTCATCAGGATTTGTACATCTGCAACATGTTTGATCTATTAGATCAATCTTGGAAGTTAATACCGACTTCTCTTCTAGTCTCACGAAAAAATCCATATCCTAGTATTTCTTACTGGCTTCCTTCTCTGTCACTGAAACAAGGGAACCTTCCAGGAGATTTCATATCTCCTAGGACTCTCTGAAGCTACGATCTAGTCTTCTCATGGCATCTGCCTCCCAGTCTTGGAAGTTGTTTCTTCATCTGATCCTTTATAAGATCAGGCTTACTCTCGATTTCTTCTGAGTCTACAAGGACCTTATCATCTCTTATGGGGTATACTTGGTGTTGAATACCAAGTCTAAATATGAAAAGTTGAGTCAAAATTCAAGGGAATTCTGCTTCCTGTTAAGATGGCTTCATTATCCTTTGAACAAGTCTAATGTGAGTTCTTGCTCTAATGTTCGGTCATCTTTGGATCCTTTTGCTCCTTACAATCAATCTCCATATGAGGTACTCTGGATCTCAAGAAAATAGCTTCTTCATCATCTTCTTTGGTACATGAATGTATATGGTCATGTACATAGTCAGCTTCATGTCTCATCTAATATGTTTCCTTTTGCAACCTTCACTATAGCTTCCTCGGGGTTATCACCTATGACCTGAAACAAGGTCAACAAAACAAGAAGCAAGAATAATGCTCTTTTGATAATAGTAATAAAACAATAGCACAAATAATCGTCACAATAGCTCCTTTAGAGTTATCACTTGTGACATGTCTGAAACAAAGATCAAAAGTAAGAAATACAATACAAAATGAGATCAACACTCTTCTAGTGTTGTGATCAAACATTCATCCAAGGTAACCTGGAACCAACAGAAGAAGTTTCTCCTAGAGGAGATGTTAGTTGTATTTGGTAAATGATTACATTAAGCATTTATCTCAATATGCTCACATGCTACCAAGTATAATACTTTTCAAAGACTTCTACCTAAACTATAGTGTTTACTTGTAAAGGGGTAGTTATCAACTTGTCAAGTGCAACTTTGAAAATTATCAACTTAATCAATCAAACCTGAAACCTAGAGTTTTTTCCTCAAGAATGAATGTGTTGCTTTTATTTCAAGTCTCCTTCACTCAAGATGACAAGTGCTTTCTTCAACCTGTCTTTTGTACTAAGACAATATGTTATCTTGATAGAAATCTAAGTTAGAGAATAAGATCTATAAACTCAACTTTAATCAACCTTGATAATTTTGACCAATGGTTAGTATGATTTCAACATACCATCTAGATGTTCATAAGGACAAAATAATGTCATAACAAATAGATGCATATCAATATAATCAAACCTGGGGTGCATTAGTCTTCTGAGTATGTTGGATCCGAGATCCTTCTAGATCTATGATAGGATATCCTTTCTCCTGCAAGTACTCCTTAGAATAATATAGTTGAAACATATTTAAGTACATACCTCTGATAGTATCGACGGGTGGTGGTACTATCCGGTAGCAGTGGTGATAGGTAAAAAACCTTCAAAACTTCAGAGGTGTTTCAAATTTAAGGTTGGCCAACACTTTACAAAATCTTTCACTGCAACTGGAACTGCAGCTGTAACTGTCACAGGTACTTTAACTGTAACTTAGGGTTTTATGAGAAAACCCTAATTTTTCAAATTTCAAATTTTGAAATTTTGATCCAGGGGCTAGATGCACAGAGCTGAGGCGAGTAAGCTGGTGCAGTGAGATTTCTGAAAATCCAAATTTAACCCCTTGAAACTGAGCTTGCGGAAATTTGGACCAGTGCTTCTGGTACTGGTTCTAGTTTTATGGTACCAGTGAAAACTAGGGTTTCACTTTCCAGGAGTTCTATCCACTAAAAATGTGCACTGAATGTGCCAAAAGATTCATTGGGGTAGGGCACACTTTTCTAGATGGGTTTTAGGCAAAAATTCCTCTCCAATAAAAAGCCGTAATTTTCTTGTACGACAACAATGATGTTTTTCTTTATCTAGTGAAAGATGCTCTCTTCAATTTAACTCTAATACCATGTTAAGTTTTGAGTTATTATTAGGTTTCTTTTCAATTTACTAGATAACAATAGCATAGGTAGGATCACTGAGAGAAACACAATCACAAGATACACAACATTTATCCTGGGAAACCCTCATGGGGGAGAAAACCCAACAAAAACTTCATTAATATGGATAGCCAATACAATGCCAAGACAATAAACCAAAACACTAGAGAATATCCAACACTAAGCAATGTGCCTCTCTCTTCCTTCTTCTCCCAACTACAGCTACCAAACTTGCGCACTTGATGAGCGAATAAGTGAGTGAGATAATGAGGTGCTAGCCTCCTTTATTTATACTAGCTGGCAGGCATTGGAAAGGTGTCTCTTCACTGGGCAGGGCCGACTTGTCTTCTTAGTGGTTAAAACCACTTTAATTAGGCCTGTGGGCCGACATCTTAATTTGCATAATACAATTAGGGTTTGACCAATCCACAAAAGGGAATTTGGTCAATTACAATGCCCGACATGATCAATCCACAAAAGGGGATTTATATAATGAATAATGACTCAATAATAAATAGAATACTCTTTGCAGTTACAATATTTCAACATTTTCTACTAGCAAAAGAAATAGGATGGTCAATATTACCTTCTCTTGGTTGTACAAGCATTGTGCGAAGTGCAATATATGAGGTGTCAACATGCACATTAATAGTTTGGTCTTGCCAAGAAATACTAGGATGCACATAGTGACCAAATTCTCTTTCAATGGATCAAATGCTTCTTGGCATGCTTGATTCCAAACATGCTTCACATCTCTTTTTAGCAACTTCTCCAACAATGTTGTAATGCACACATAATTTTTTTATGAACTTGCAATAATATCCAACATGTCCAAGTGTCATGTGTAGGGCCTTTATAGAGGTTGGGGGAGTCATATCAACAATCATGGTGATATTGTCTTGATCTACCAATAGTCATTYGTTACACATAACATGTCCTAACAACACCCTAAAGGGAGTGTGGACGATACAATTCTTTAGATTTAATGTAATATGCAATTGCTTGCATATGTCCAACATTAATGTCAATATTTCTAAATAGTTATTCAATAGGATAAACATAGTCCAATCATTCAAGTGAACTTCCAAAAAATTATGTATGAATCCTTTAAAGGCAACAACCACACTCCTCGAGAAGACAATAGGTGCATTGTTCAATTTGAAAGGTATCACATTATATGCAAATGACCCCCATTTAGTTGCAAGAGTTGTTTTAGTTTTTCATCTTCTATGACTCTAGCCTTATGATACCCAGCGCCAAATGGCATGTTCAGTTGGGCGTCGGAATTAGCGCCAACTTGAGCACTGGATTTAGCTCCTAGAGTAGCTAAACTTCATTTTGTATACTCTTAACTCCATCATCATCTTGAAATCCCTTTCTATTTGTCTTCTTTTCTTCTTGACATGTCTTGTATTTCACTTAGGTAGGGGAGCTAAGATGGGATCAATATCCACTTAGTTATCATTTTTTCAATCTCTTAGAAATATTCTGATCACTTAACAATCTAATGCAACTTTAAAAACTCACTCACTTTATTGGAAGACTCATTCTCAAGGATCCTATTGATCTATGCTTCCTTCTCATATTCAGGTGTATTTTGAAGGGTCTCCATTACATCGTGCATAAATTATCTCTACCTAATTATGTCAAACTTTGGTGGGGACAATGTAATTTTCTCGATCTTTCTTGTCAATATTGCCTCTACAACCAACTTGGTCCTTGTGCCTCCTTGTGTTACTGCATGTACCTACAAAATACATCCATCCTCTCTATGTGACTCTGTTGTCACAATGTAGACTTTATTTTCCTCCCATTTCTTTATCAAGACTAGACACTCTTGTCTGGTGATCTGTGCTACGATAGTATGCATAAAGCACCCTAGATTTAGTACAATGTCATGCAATATGTCTGACTTCTCCACAATTGAAAAAATTCAACCTCCTTACACCTCCATATCTGCCTTATCCTCTTCCTCTAAATCATCCATGTCCTCTTCCTCCAATAACCTCCATCTCATGCACTCGATAGGCATCCATTTTGTTTTCCTTCATCAAATCCAATGACCTGCAGTTGTTCATGTCATGTCCTATAGATTCTCAAAATGACATGTTTGATGTTTCTATAGCATGGAACAATGAGGTGGCATGTGTCTCCATTGTCTACAGATTTCACACCAATCTAGCTTGGGCCCCATGGGGAAATGGTTCAACACACTCATACTAGGATAATTACTCATCATTAGGCATTCATTTCTATGGTGCCCTACGCTCTACATAGGGTGCATTAGATGTTGTCGCACACTAATTTTCCCTTTGATAGGTATTATAATTGATTAATCAATGCAACATGATGACACTGAATCTACACCATTCTTGTTGATGGATCAATGCATCTTGGTGTGGATTCCAACTTGATAGCTATCTATAGCATGTCTTCTTAGGAGTTGATATTTCGTTTTGTAAGAGGAATGCATATGTGAGGTAATAGTTTGGAAAAAAGTAATTCTCTATGCTAGATGTCTTATATTCTAAAGGTTAACTTTCCTATCATGTCCTTAAACCTGTATTCATAGTTCTAGACAGATTCTCCAACCTTTGCTCGATCTCTTTTAATTATGATATGCATCATTTCTCAAAATTGAGTTTATGAAACTCTTTAACTAGATCCCTCCTTATCTCAGCCAATGTCATTGTCTAGTTCACAATGGTACTATCCTTGTACTTCATACACCATTGAAGTGTGCAATCCATGAAAGTAGTCTCCAGCTTAGCAATCTTCACTACATCATCTGTAATTTTATTCACTATCGATATAGCCTCACATATGAAATAGTGTTGCTCTACATCATCCATTTCGATTCTATGGTGTTGAAATAATGTAACTACAAAGAGTATTCTTATTATTATCGATATATTATTTATAGGATTAATCCCCATTGTGGATTAATCATGTCAGTAATTGTATTAGGACCAAATCCCCTTTTGCGGATTGGTCAATAGACAATTATAATAGGCAGAATAAGAAGTCGTCCCTAGCAGTTATTATTGAGAACCAGAATTAAATTAAAGGTGGGTTTACCCACCCAAAGTGAGAGGTCGGCCCTGCCAGTGAAGACCCTTCACACGTGCTAGTCTTGTATATATAGAGAGGCTAGCACCTCACTTTAACACACAACACACTTGCTCATTTTCTAAGAGGCAAGCTGCAACTTACCAGTTGGAGAGAGGGAGAAGAGTGGTGCATCTTTTGGAGAGGACTATCTGTATTGGTTTGAGTTATCTCTTGACATTGTATTGGCAATTTATGATAAGGAAGTTTTTGCTGGGTTTTCTTCCCCTAGAGGGTTTCCCAGGATAAATGTTGTGTCTCTTGTGAATGTGTATTTCTCAGTGATCTTGTTCTTATGTTGCTCTTATCTATTGAAATGCAAAGAACTATAACAATGGCATAAACATTAACATGGGATCAGAGCCAACCTGAAGGAAACATATTTCGCAAGAGAAAAACGTCATTATTGCAGTACCTGAAAATTAGGGTTTTTCAAAAGTGAAGCCTTTTAGCTCCAAAACCACATAGAAAGTTGTGCCCTCCCCCAAGGATCATTTTGGCACCTTGAGCGCACCTTTTCAGTGGCTAGATCTCCTGGAAAGTGAAACCCTAGTTTCACAAAGTACCAGAAAACCAGAGTACCAGAAGTACCAGAGTACCAGAAGTACCAAAAAACCAGAAGCACCAGTCCAGAAATCTGCAAATCAAGGTTGAGCGGGTAAAAGTTGGATTTGCAAAATTTCGACTGCACCAGCTAACTCGCCTCAACTCAGCGCATCTACCCCCTGGATCAGATTTTCAAAACTCGAAGTTTGAAAAATTAGGGTTTCCTCATAAAACCCTAAGTTGCAGTTGCAGTTGCAGTCTCAGAACCAGTTGCAGTTGCAATACCAGTTGTAGTTGCAGCCATAGAACCAGTTGCAATCACCCTTGAAGTTATATCAAGAGTTGGC